>VZRQ01002272.1:304946-333576 GCA_013397975.1 Machaerirhynchus nigripectus
AAAAAAAGCAGAATAGCTGCTTTTTGGACCTTCTGGAAGTGTTTTACTGGTGAGAGCAATTCCAGACTCCAGGCTTCACCAGAAAATCCTAGCCCTTCACCTAAGCTAATTGACTTAGTATTTTGGCAAAGTGTTTACTCCCCCACCCCCTTCTTTTACTACCTTTTCTATTTTAATGCTGTAAAACTCAACTAACTTCTAAAAAACAAATTTACTTTTTTTTCCAGTGTTTGTTAGACCTTCTCCACCTAGTTAATGACTGGCTGGAACAGCAGCAAGGCCAGGAATGCTTCATGCTCTGGGCACTCACTAATTGGGTTGTTAGCAGACTAGAGAGACAGGAGGAGATGAGGAAAGGCACTGCTATTATAAGCCACTGAGTGTAAAGAAAAAGAAAGTGAAATAAATATGGAATTGTTATGTTAGGGAAATTACGGTACTTAACGCCCTATTTTTCTAAAAAAAAAATAGCTCCCTCAGGACATCTTGCAAGCACTAAAAACAAAATAGACCAGAAATATAACTGGCTTTATTTTTTATAGCAAACTCAGGAAAAGAAAAAAAAGATACATTTCCTTTTCTAAAACAAATCGTCAGCCCCAACCCTCCCACCGTTTGGCGATGGCTGAGGCTGAGGCTGTGAAGAACCACTGGCAGCATCCAGGCGCGGTGCGGGTTAGCTGGGAACGCTGACCAGGGGAGCCCTTAGCGACACAGCACTAACCGTGTTGTCTGTGCACTCTCGCCGGTAGTTCTTGCAGGCTGAGTGACATGGTGCAGGGTCCAGCCTGTTATTTTTGTACTTCTAAGATTCAGTGACATCTCGGATCAAGCAGCCATGCCCCTGCATGCCACCCAGGGCGACAGCAGCATCTGCACGTCCCATTGCAGGAGCAGATGGTTAAGCTCGTTGGAGAAGGGGCCACAAAAGCCGGTAGTGCAGGGGATGGGTGAGATGGGTGCAGATCTGCTGTGTTTGCAAGCTGCCTGCAGGTGCTGTGAAAGTGCATCAGCACGAGCAGGTGCTGTGGGCTCTCCACTGGCACTGCTGGGGAGACACCAGACAGGACACATGTGAAACTTCAGGAGCACAGTGAGGTAACAGATTGGTTCATGCCACAAGAGGCACACACAGCACCACGGTGCTACAGGGCCAGTGGTCAGAGCCACCAAATCCATTTGCCCTCTGCACCCCTGCAACTGTGGTCATAGAATCCTAGGATGGTTTGGATTGGAAGGGACCTTAAAGATCATCTAGTTCCAAACCCCCTGCCATGAGTCAACCTTCCACTACACAAAGTTCCTCAGAGCCACACCCAGCCTGGCTTTGAATACCTTCAGGGTTGGGGAGTCCACATTCTCCAGCCCTTCACAGCAAGGGAGCCAGCCCTGGGGCAAGCCATGCATGGCCAACGAAGCAAAGGCTTCATCCACTCCCTATCCTTCCTCATCACCCAGCACCAGAAGGGCGGCAGGAGTCGGGACTCATCCAGCCTTATCCTCTCACCCCAGACTTCCCAGAGCTGCTGCACACTGGGCTTTGTGCACGCGTGTCTGTGGGGGTGTCTATAGGTGTGTCTATAGGTGCATGTGTCTATAGGTGTGTTTGTGTAGGCTCCTGTGTCTATAGGGGTGTGTATAGGCATGTGTGTTTATTGCCAGCCCTCCCTGGCCCCCTCTACAAGGTGTGAATTTCACCTCAGGTGAATTATTTCTCCAGGGATTACATAACAAAGGGATTGTGAAAATGCCATCATCTGTGTTATAGAAATTTAACAGAGCCCCTGGAGTCTTTAAATTAAAACATTGCACTCAAGTGCTTTTTGCCATGTATCTCCTCCTACACACAGCTCCCTTCTAGTCTGAAAAATAAAAAGGCAGGACAGCTTCCTACAGGCTTTCAAAGAGAAGATCCTACCCTAATTAACTATAATCTTGTTCAGACGGCATTTTCCTGCAAGATTCAAAGACTAGCAGGGGGCTGGGGCTAGGCAGAAAAGGAGATTATTAAAACTTTAATAACATGAGCCTTTGAACCTTTCAAATTCTTTACAATTTTCTCACATCTCTAACCCAGATGTCTGCGTTTAAAAACTGTGCCAACAAACATGAACTTTTTGTTTATGCTTTCATATCTTTCAATGAACAGCTTCTTTTAAAATGATAGGAAACATCATGCTTGCATGAAAAAGCCAGATGACAGGGCTGAAGACTAAAAAAAAAAAAAAGGAAAAAAAGAGGGTTTCGCAGGCGCCGCTTCCAGAAGGTGAATTGTTCCAGGAGGCACAGGCAATGCCTCCACAGAGCTCCAGGCAGAGTTGGAACTGGGTAAGAAATGGTTTTCCTGTTCAGTAAACAATTTTAAGAGTTCAAAAATGTTCTCATGGAGCATCAGAGCATAGCTGAGACCTTGGGAATTTTTTTTTTAGAGGGAAAAAACCAAAGCAAAACAAAAAAAATCCAGAAACCACACTTCTACACATGCCTGAAAAAAAGGTGCTCATAGAAGTTAGCCCAGTGCAAAGAGAGCTATGGTGACTGAGATATTTCTCCAGAGTCATGATAAGCTCTGAGACGTGATATGAGCAAGTTTCCTTTTCTGGGAGACTTTTATTGCTTACCAAGGGAAGAGCAGCCTCAACAGCAGAGCCATGGAAAGGCACCTCCAGCAGCCCTGGCAAGAAGCACCAGGGCTGCAGCCCTGTCCCACCAGGAAGCCATCAGACCCACCCCATCAGCAGCATTTCTGCAGAATGACTTTTGGCATGCTGCCATCCAAAAGCCTCCGATAAAAGGAATAAAAAGGCTCTTCTGTCCAATGCTCCCTGACAGCTCCAATTGCAGTTCAATGGAAAGACCAAAACCTCACTAGCTATAAGGTCCTAAACCAGACCTAACCCTGCAAGATCTCACCAAACCTTATAAGAGAAGAATGAAAATGCCAGCTATCCTGACTGGCACTGCACTGCCAGCTTTTCCAGAAGCCTAAGAGGGAAAAAACCCTTTCCTTTCTACAATGATTGCCCTGGGATCCACTAGCCAGTAAGTTCAAATCATCACAATTGCTCCAGCTTTTGAAAACAAGTGGTTGTTCAAACACAGGTATTTGTTATGACTTGCTTCCTGATCCCACAGTAAGAGCAAGGGAATGAGCTCTTCACCAGCCAAAAGCTCAAGTAAGCCTCTTAACACTGCCAGAGCCCTGCTATTGGTACCAGCTGCTGGTCTGGCTCCAGGTGGCCAGGCTCTGCAGAGGGCTTTGCTGAAAACATAGCCAACCACCTCAGACCCAGAAAGTGCCTTTTCTTTGGGCCAGGGATGGGAAATCCAAGCGAGGGTCCTGAAACAGGCTCTTAGAACACACTGGGCTGTAAATCCTTCCTGTTTCCCCAGGCCTGCAGTGGGAGGAGCACAGACAGGCACCCTCCAAACTCCCGACTGGTCACAATGCTGCTTCTGTCAGAAACATTTATTGCTTCACATTTGACTTCTGTTTCTTGTTGCTTAAGGAACGATGTTTTTAAAACTCAAATGGTCCCTAACAAAAGGGCTCCTTGGCAGAGCACGTCCTGTAGTCACAGGGCAGTTTGGCCCAGGGAGAGCTGGAAATGGCAGAAGTCACCAATGTTCCCAAGAAAAAATCTCCAAATAGGCTTCAAAAAGACCATGCCTACATCCAGACAAATTGTTCATGTGTCTCCAGTTTGATGGTATTTAATCTTTCCTCCCCAGTGATCATTTTCCAGTTGTCTCTCGAAGCTTAAACAGAAAAGTGAAACTGATTCATTTAGCTGTTTCTTTCAGAATACGATTGGTAAAATATATCTGCCAGTTATGTGAAAAAATACCCTTTTGTGGTTTCTGTGCAGATAAACCAAACATGTCAGGTTAATCAATGCACACCGGCAGACTGAAATGGGAGGCAGAGGACAAGGCATGTGTTCTTTCAGAGTTCCCTAAGCAAGTGCTATTGAACTGCACACATACCAGCCCACAGCACTGCAGCAGGGTTTGATGTGTTGTGACTTATACCTCTACGTTTGGAGTGTTCTGAGTTCAAATCCCAACATGCAATGCAATAACTCACGGGTGCTTCTCCCTTTCCTTTTCACCCACTCCGCATCTCCACTGAAGCCAAAGGAAGGAGAAAATATCCCTATGCCTGGGACAGGGATTCCTGGTCCTGCTGTCAACAAGAGAGGTGAAGGGCTGGGAAAGCCATGACAAGTGGATGTGACTGAGAGCAGGAGCAGAGTGATGCAGCAGGTCCTTGTGAAACCCCTCTGGACACACATGGCTGACCCGGCAGCCCGGGAACCTCGGACCACCCTCCAGACCCCCATCCCACAGGGCAGGAAAGATAGAACTGGGCAAAACCCTGCAGAGGAGTGAGAGCTTCTCACGCACCCATTCAGACTGCAGAAGCACTGACACACCTTAAAGTATGTGGATTTTATTCTGGATTTACTGAAGACAAGCAACTGCCCAGAAAGCTTTGCTCAAAACCTGTCACTTGGCTCCTCAGCCAGGTTCTTCAAACAGAGGGTGGTCAAATGCTGGAACAGGCTCCCCAGGGAAGTGATCACAGCACCAAGCCTGACAGAGTTCAAGAAGTCCCTGGACAGTGCTCTCAGGCACGTGATGTGATTCTTGGGGTTGTTCTGTGCCGGGCCAGGAGTTGGACTCTGTGATCCTTGTGGGTTCCTTCCAACTCAGGATATTAATGGCTGATGGAGAAAGAAAAGTTGGGGGGTTTTGGGTTTTTTAGTATGCTGCTATTGTATGTTACATATCTTGGTCCTGAATTCCTCACCTCAGGCTTTCACTTTAAGTGGCTCTTTCAGGCAGCCTCCCAGAAAAAGGAAAGCTCATTTCTCAGATAAAATGCATGACACGCTCACACCAGCCTACCCCATTTCATACCATAACCCCCTTAGTGCCAGACATTAAGGCAGGGACAGGCAATCCAGTCCAAGATTTATTCTGCTCTAATCAGCTCAGGCTTTGAGAATCTCCTTGTGGATTTGAGCCTGTGTTCAGTAGCTCTTGACTGCTGTTTTAATACCAAAGCCTTTCCAACCCAGCTGCAGTAATTACCCCCACGGAGAATGAGGAATCTCAGTTATAAACTAGCTGGCAATCTTGCAAGAATATGTTTCCTAGAGGACTTCAGGATATTTCTCTCTGAAGTTAACCCTGTTAAATCATTCCTAAGCTGTCTTCAAATAAAGAATGAACCTTCAGAATAACCCTTGCTTTGGTTTTAAATACTCTCTTTTCCCTTTGTTAATCAGCTGATCTTCAGAGCCTTCAAATCTATCAAAGCTATTTCAGTTAATAATCCCTGATTTTCCTGAAATGGTGCAAACATTCAACAGGAAAGCTTAGGAGAGACATTAAGAGCTGTTAGACTCTAAGTCAAAGCTTAACACAGCTTGCCCAGAGAATACGTCCAGTTATACTCAGCCAGACAGGATACTTTCACTCAGTTTATATCAGAGGAGCTTTTTTGCAAAGCAAACATTACATCAAAGCCTTGGCCAGCAGGTCCAAATCCAGGTCTTGGCAATAATGTTCGGCTAAACTTAGTGTAGGTCTGACTAGAAATGGCATTGAGCTGTGGAGCTTCTCTGCTTCACCTGCATAAGCCCAGTCTGGCTCAGAAGTGACTGTGACCCATTTGATGACACCCTGAAAGTTGCTATGGAAAAGTGTGATGCTTAAAGAGCAAGCAGCCAAGTGACTAAAGCCATGGTAATGCTAAAGCCAATACCCTTCTTGTCCCTCAGAGGGGAGAAGAGGTGGGTAAGGAACACAAACTGTGAAGTCCTGCAGTCCTAGAGGCAACTCTGTTCGGGTAAGCACTGAAACCTCCCTGGCTAGCAAGAGGTGATGCCACCCAAACCCTTGTTGTGCTTTCTCTGCAGAAGCAGAGCTCTTGGAGGCAAACACTACTCAGAAATGTTCACCTGGCCAACTTGCTGAGGAGATGCAGGTTGAATAAGGCTGCCACTGCAGGACTTCCTTCTGCAGTGATACATACTAAAGACTTCTTAAAGCCTTTTTTGCTTTGAACAAGTAACCAAAAGTTAAACGGTGTGTCACATAATCCCATTGCTGGGTCCTTTCATCTATAAACTTGACTAGGCTGGGAAAGACCCCTAAGCACTCTGGACAGCCTTCACCTGGAGACACTGGGGACTTCAGAGATACCTGAGGAGAGGGAGGCTGCACAGCAGAGGGTTTCACTACCACAGACCCCCATTAAGAGAGAGCTGGAGATAAAATGGCTTCTTTACTATTCTGCTTTTAAACCCAGTCAGGGTGAGTTTGGCCATTGATGTTTTTAGATTGCCATATAAAAAAATAGAAGCAATTTTAAATTTCTCTTTTTGTATTTCTCCAAGTGAAAAAAAAATTCTTTATATTTCAAAACATACCATTTAGTACTGCTGGGGCAGATTCACTAATATTAAGGCCAGGTAATTTTACTGTGTAATGGGGAGGTGAAGTCATTGTCTTCCCCAATACACTTTCTCAAGCTCACAGCATACTCCACAGCTGCCCTCTCTGAATTTGGGCAGACTCTTGTATAAACCTGTTTGTTTTTCCCGCGGGTGGGCTCCACAGGGAGCCAAGGATGGGATGAGCGAGCAACTGGGGCATTAGCACCACTTGTGGGGCAGCTGAGGGGTGAGGGGCCTCAGGGCCACCCGTGCTTCTTATAGACCTGTCAGGAAGTCTGAAGACTTTTCCAAAGCAACAGAACTTATCAAACTGCAGAGAAGTGGTTGATAGAAAAACTTCCTGAAAGACGATTAAACTCTTGCTTTGTGGTGTGTCCAGCAGCAGTTATCAAAGCTCCGCAGCAGGCACTGCTGCTGAGACTGAACTCGGGAGATAAGTCACAAAATCAGCCCCTGTTAATTATGTTGGCACTGCAGTCACTCTTTGCCAAAGTCAGGAAGGTTTAATTCAACATGCCAAAAAGCTGTTTTTATGTCAAACAACATCTATCCTGACCCAGAGGGATGGTGGGAAGGGAAAGATATTTTTCAATTAAAAAATAATAGTTCATATACACAAAGATTCAAATCCACAAAGCAAAATACCTTCTGTACGAATTGAGCAGTTCCTAAGAGACATCTTGGAGTAGCAAAGGAGCTGGGCAAACTTTAATAAGGGAATTCTTCAGAGACTAGAGCTTTGCTTTGGTTTCTGGCTGCCTCCTGGGGAAAGAAAACACTAAGGAAATGAAATATGACCTTGCACCGTTGTGGCAGAGCATTTCCAGTTCTTTCCCTTGCCCATGTGAGTAACCCTTCCTTGTGTAAGGAGTTCCATTTAATGGTTACCTGCATGGCTTCACCACAGGTGACATTCCTTCACTCCTTTACCTGGCACACACCACCTGGAAGCTCTAACCAAACGACTTATTTTGCCCTACGATTTGAAGGATGTAACTAACTTTCAGCATTTGCTCATAGCATTAGAAATTTCATGGAAGTCTGAGTTTTGAGACAAGGCTTTGCACCCTCTCCCTGCTCACACGTGTACTTTGCAGCCACTCCTGCCTGGCATGTCCTCCCAGAGCCAGCATGTACCAGAAAGGTGTCACCCCAGCCAGCCCATGCGGAGTTCACCCCATCACTGCAACCTGTTCCTGCCCATCCCCTGCCAGGGCAGCACTGGGACCAAAGTACCTGGCCTCAAGGAACAGCTTGGTGTGGATAGAAACCCCCGCCAGCCCACCTCCCTTCCTCCTGATACAGTATTCTTCAGCAATTTGGTTTTCTTTTTTATTTTTTAAATCATCTTCTCTAAAATAATTAAAGGGGAAAAGCATTCCCCAAGTAAAAATATTAACATCCAAACTTCCCGGATTTAATCTGTACTCCTCTGACAGCTGAGACCCTCCTATTAGCACTGTGTCAGTGTGTGATTTCGTTACATGAGTAGCTGATTGTAGCGTAATTACAACCTTCACTGGGCTGATGATTTTTTTCTGTTTATATCAATTTCAACTTCCACAAATGGTGGGAAGTCCCTTTTTTGTTCCTGCCTTACTCTGCTGTGGTCTGTACGTTCCCAGTCCCGGATTTTTGCCTTCAGTGAAGGGAGGGCTGGATAACACTTAGGTGTAATTCCTGCCCCCATCACGTGTAATTCTGCACTGAGTGAGTAAATGTACCTGTAATTTCACCGAGCAGCTCTCTGCCGTCTGGATGGCGGCACCGTGATACCGTTACCTGTTTGTCTCCTGGAGGTAGAAGCACTGCTGGCAAGCCCCCGCCCATCGCTGCTTATGTGCGAGGAGTTAATACCCCCGCATTACAGTGCCCCTTGGTGAAACTGTAATTAGGCAACGGTTTTATTTTACTGCCTGTGAACACTCCCTGACAGCACAGCCACAGGGTGCTTTCCAAACTGCTACAGTTTCAGGTCCCAACCTGAAAGTCTCATTTAGAGGAGGACTTTTACGGCTGCTAATCCCTCAAGTACCTCTTAGGGAGGCCCTAAACTGCATGGGGGTGCTGGGGCATGGGGCTGGACTGGGCAGGGTTGGCAAACAGCAGGGTGAGTCTCTCTGCTCTGTCCTGTGTGATGGCAGGACAAAGCACCGGAGAGACACGGTGATGCTGGTGGGCTGAACAGGCAGGGCAGTGCCCCAGCAGCAGAGGGCTGAGCAGGCTGCTGGCCCCGGGAGCCAGAAGGCTGCTCATGAGTGTTGATATGGGCACAGCAGCTGCGCGTCCGGCAGCACCGGTGCCCACGGGAGGAAAGGAGGAGCGGCTGAACAGCAATGCTCTTTTTGTCAGGGGAGCTATTTTAAACCATCTGCTCTGTGGGTAGCCCTTTTGGCTCCCAAGTCTGTCTGAGGCAGAGGTGTAGAACATGTTGGAGGGCAAAACATCAGAGCAGCACTGCAGGAGGACAAAGACAGTCTGTCTGCTGAAGCACAGGCTCGCACAGGACTGAGAGGCACACACACACTTCCTCATCTGGGACTAAGGGAACAAACATACCTAAGGCTTCCGTAGCTATCTCAGAGCTACTGTTTTTATGGCATTTATTTGGGGTTTTTCTTCTCCTTCCAACACCAAACACCCCTCTTGTTCCACAATCTCCATGCAAACCACAGAAACATGCATGGCCTGGGAGGACACCCGCTCACAAGGACCTAATAAAACAACAACTTCTTCAAACCACTGCTTTTAGGACTACTCAGATGATAGGCAAAGGAGCAGAGTATAAGCAACTAGGGAGAAGATTTACTGGCAAGAAGGTCACTAAATCTTTTGTCTACAGTACTAGAGAAGAGGAAAGCCAAGAACAAGGCAGGGACAGACACTGGAACTGCAGGCAGCCCGTTAGTCACAAGGGTTGCCTAGCCTTGTTGAAGCACCTCTGCCTCCTTAGTGGAACTCATGTCACCAGCTGGGTACCTACCAGCCCCTGGCCAGGGCCTGGAAGTCTCTCATGGCAGGGAACAAGAGCTGGGAAGCTTGAGGGGAAGAGCAGAACTGAGCTCTTGAGTGCTGGGTGGCTGCCATGCCACAGCACTGCCTGAGAAGCCCAGCACTCCTCTCCCAGGGGATGCTCACACTGTGGGACATCTCTGCTTTCTCATGGCACACTGGGCACTGTAAGCCCCGGCACATACAGCAGGGGGTTCGGAATTAGATGATCCTTGAAGTCCCTTCCCAAACCATTCTACGATTCTGTGTTACAGTCCAGCTGCAGGCACATTAAGGAATTACAGAGTGTCCAAAGGAGGTGAAGGGCCTTGAGGGGAAGCCGTGTGAGGAGTGGCTGAGATCACTTGGGCTGCTCAGTCTGGAGAAGAGGAGACTGAGTGGAGACCTCATTACAGTTACAACTTCCTTGTAAGGGGAAGAGGAGGGGCAGGCACTGATCTCTGCTCTGTGGTGCCCAGTGACAGGACCCAAATGGCCTGAAGTTGTGTCAGGGGAGGTTTAGGTTGGATATTAGAAAAAGGTCCTTCTCTAATCAGAGGGTGATTGGGCAGTGGAACAAGCTCCCCAGAGAAGTGGTCACAGCACCAAGCCTGACAGAGTTCAAGAAGTCTCTGGACAGTGCTCTCAGGCACATGGTGTGACTCTTGGGGCTGTCTTGTCCAGGGCCAGGAGCTGGACTTGATGATCACCGGGGGTCCCTTCCAACTCAGCTTATTCTGTGACTCCGGGATTCTGTGACCTCACAGCAAGCCAATTCCCAGCTTTCAAAAGCCTGTCAGATTGTATTTCCTCCACACATTCACTCACAGCAGTGACTTACATTTCTGACATATGGGCAACATGCTTGGCTGTCCCAATAAAATGTGTCTATGCCTTCCCATCTTCAGCACGGACTGCAGGCATTTCCAGTGCAAGGCAGAGCTGCAGCAACTTCTGCCTAAACTAACATTTCATTTCCTTGCTACAGCTCACTTCTATTGTCATCACTTTCATGCCTCTAATTAACTTGCATCTGTTTCGTGTTTGAAGTTTGTAACACTTGCCCACTTTGGCTACAGTAGTTTATAACCCCAACGCTAAACATATGTTTATGTTTACTGCACACTAGCTCTGAATCCTTTGACTTAGCATTGTATCAGTTCATTATACCACTAATGGAGAACCTCTGAGACAGGGCTGAAGCCTAAGTGGCAATAAATTGGGGAATCATTTGAAGGTGGTTGAAGAGAGGTGGCCCGTGAGGACGTGCCTGGCCTGACATCCAGAAATGTTGAGCACTTGCCACCCACCCTGTAACCACTGGGATTTTTAGCACCTCCAAACATGAAACCACAACAGCTTTCAGCAAAACTGTCATCTGGATCTTAAAGAAAAGACTAAAATCCTTTGTCATCTTTGCTCCGGAGGCCTTCAGCACATCCCACCTACCTACAAACTAAGTACCCATTGACTTTGCAATAGGGCTAATGAGATCTTCAAAAGGATTTTAGAAGGCCAGGAGGGAGAGGGGGCTGTATAATGTACCATATTACACATATAAAGTATAGCATATTGTTAGGTGATACTTAACACCTGCCCTAGCTGTCAGGTGACAGGCTGGTGTTCTGGCACCAGCTAAGGTGAATATTAAGGCCCAGTTGGTCATTCAGACCAGTTTTACATCCATTGGCATCAGTGAAGCTTCTTCTGTTTTCCACCAGACATGGTAAAGATGCCAGCATCTGGGTGAAGTGAGCACACCACCTCTTCATAGCCAGAGCCATTAAGGTGATTCCTAGATAAATGTGTTTATTTTTCATTCAGATAACCGGATGCTCCTTAGAGCTAATAAGTATTTACTTTCCCTTGCATTGCTATTATCTCCCTCATTGAGAACTGTAATTAACATCATTGATCATTTGTGTAGCTTGCCTTCTTTTTTTTTTTGTGCTATGGTGGACTGAAACTGCAATGTGCATTATGTCAATACAGGAAAAGTTATGTTTGATCTCTGCCTTTGCACTGGTCTGATCTACATGGGAGCTGTGCTTAAGCTGTTCCTGTGACACTCCACAATATTTTACACTGTCCCTCCAATTTAAAAGGGACAACCATATATTTTCCATGCAACAAAAGTGCCCTTGCTCATAACGCTACCACCAAATACTTGAATTAGCTGCGTCCACTTTGCTCATCGTTTCTTGATGGGGATAGACAGCCAAACCCTGAGGTTCTTGTTGGAGCAAGTTTCTATCACCAAACCATAGGGCAGGTGACATGCAAACACTGCTGGGGACCCAGAGGTGAAAGGACCTTCCCCTCACATCTCTCTGCACAGGCACCGCTCTCAAGAGGTCATTTCAGACATGACATTTTCTGCAAGAATGTGATCCGCATCTGACAACTGAAAATGCCAAGACTCTTCCTGTTACTAACTGCATACAGTGAGGATTAAATAAAGCCACAGCCGTGACATGTAAGGATATGCTCTCTCATAGAGCCTGAGATGCAGAAATCAGTGCTGTCTTGCTGGTCAATGCCACAAAGCTGGTTTGCAGCAACAGACATCTGACCAAGCATCTCCAGGGCTGCTGTTCTTCCCGTTCAGGAGAAAGCATCAGTTTACAGCCATCTACAGTCATTTGTTTTTTTCAGGCAACAAGAGCTACACAGATAATAGATTTACAAAAATAAAATCTGTCCAGTAAATTGGCCTGGAAAGTAAAATCCTCTGCACAGCTTTTATTTTTTTTTCCAACTTCCATATACCCACATACGTGTGAGCACACACTGAGAGGCACCCTGTGAGGAGCCTCTGCTTTCCAAAGAGTCTCTGAGTATAAAAGCCATCCCTGGCACGAGAACCATTGCAGGACCTCAGCACCCTTGAAGTGCAGCTGGAAGGGCCATCAGCTCCTTCAACACCCCCTCCAGAAAGGGCCATCATTAGAGTTCAGCCAAGCCTGTCACAGTATCACCTTATCAAGGACAATCCATCCCAAAGCAACTGAGATTTGCTCCCCCTCTCTACCTGGGTGTATGTGCCTTACACCTGGGCTGCTTTCCGGAAAGAAGCAAGCTGGAAGAGAGTCACCCCAGTTTCTGTTACATCCACCTGCATTGCTTCCTAGCTTACTAGAAATCTGAATGGGAAAGATCTCTTCTTTCTTTTGTTTTGCTTTTCTCTCATCTTGTTGGATAGGAAATGCCCAGACTCCTCCCTAATCTGGCATAAATTCAATGCACCTATTCTAAAACCTTCAGAGCAGAGAAGAATCCATTAAGCTCATTTCCATTTGTTCTAGCAACAAATCAGTATACGGAGACATGAAGAAAATAATTTTGAATTACTTTTTCCATTATCTGGTTCTCACTTCCTGCCATTTCCCATCTGCCTAGCCTGGCTTCTTTATTCTCCTTGCATCTAGCCCATAGCAATTATCTCAATATCTAGGAAAAAGCATTAGGTTTTAAGATCTCAGGCTCCCTTTTGACAAAGGCTTTGCAATCCAGAGACACTAAGGGGAGAGGATTAAACTTCCATCTGTTTGCCTTGAGGGAGCAAAGCAGAGAAATCAGAGAGAGGTTTCACGAGATGCTTGTGTGATAACACTGCACGCTCACTAGGCAGGAAAGTCTCAGGTAAGATGTATTTGCTTGGGAGTCATCCTGGTCGCCAACTGAACAGGTTCTTAAAAATTCACTTTATGCACAGCAGACTAGAAAGGTTCCTTCAGGCCCCTTCCTCCAGAGCGCCTACCTCTCTAGACTTGCCATCTGCAGCTGCAATTTTTCAGACAGCAGTGAGGAAGTGGCTTGATCCTGCACTCTGCTGAAGCTGGAACAGAAACACCAGTGTGGCTACAACCAGAGGGAGCAGAGAGATCCCACACAGGAGCAATCCTGTCCCTTTGTAGGGATGATCATCCCATGGCACAGACAGGGCAGTTGGTGGTAGTGATGCCTTCTCCAGCCACCTAGAAACAGAGACTAGACAAGAGTAAGGGAATAAAAATAGGTATTTATTTGAAGGGCCTTCAAGGTACACCCTGGGGAGCCAGAGGCTGCTTCCAAAAATGGACCCCAAGATGGACGACAGGTCACGAGTTCTTCACACCTTTATAGGTTTGGTTCATTTGCATAAAGCCCCAGTTCAGTGATGTAATTCCCCTCAGCTTGCTCCCCCCTTAGAGGCTTTGGTTTACACATTTTGGACCTAGAAGAGCCTGGCTGTCCTTGAAGGCAAAGCCTGGAGAGGCTTTGTTATGTCTATCTTGCACGAAAGAGCAGAAATTACAGGCTACAAGGAACTTCAGAGTTACACTCTAAGCAGTACAGAATTTGAAAAATATAAAAGTTAAAACCTAAGGCATCAGTAGGACCTGGCGCCTGCAGCACCCCAGTCCTGGGGTCATTGTCCCTGAGGAGAGGGGGTGCAGGAGCCATTGCAGCCTGGCCCCTGCACCCTGAGCTGGCACTGACTTTTCTGGGGACAGAGCTGAATGTGGCTGTGACTCAGCAGCCTCCTCTCCCTCACCAGTGGCTGGTGACTAATCGTATTTAGTCCCATCCTTCTTGTTTTGGGGAGAAGAAACATAAACAGACTTAGCAGTAATTGTTGCTATGTCTCTACTGTTTCCTCCTCTGGCCCAGTAGGGGTTTTCCCACACACTCAAAATTTTAAAGCAGCATTTTAAGCACTTTTTCTTATTTTTACTAATAGTGTGAACGTTTCTTGACTGGTGGAAAAAGAAGGAAGGAAATGTCAAAGAATTTCTGATTTGGTGCAGACTCTGGGGAAAAAGTTTCTCTAACCTGTCTACAGAAGAGGGCTGGTCTGCTCTGGGCAGGGAGCTTTGCCACAGCAAAAAGCAGATTGCGTACCAGCACCCTGGAGAAGTCCACATCAGCCCTGGAAAGATCAATTGTAAGGATGACTTCTCTAAGGACATGGCCCAGGAACATGGTGCCCCTGGACACAGGTCTCCTTGGAGGAACATCGAGGATCTCAAAGGCTGCTCTGGAGAACTGGCTGCTGTCACACATCCTTGCCTGGGAAGTACATACGTACACATCTACAGCTCCTTGCAAACACTTGTGCATATACAGGTATCACTGCACAAAGTGATCCCATGTTTGGCATCCCATTCCCACATCCTATATTTGGTGGGAATCTGTAGCTCATATCTGGAATGGACCTGAAAAGTTCTTGAGAGCTGAAGTCTTCTTCCTAGCTGGAGAACATAGAGATTGGCCAGATGAAGCAGGGAGAAGCGCAAAGAATGAGTGTGTGGTCAGCTGGACAGGACACTCAACTCAGGTTCTATTGGATAGGTCATTAATTATACAAAAACATTAAACAATTATAAAATAATTTATTTACTACTGATATAAGAATCAATTACATCATCCTCATCCTCAGCCAGAAGACTAAGACGAAATTATTTCTAAATTTTATAAACACATATTTTTCTGTATTTTGGAATATGTTTAGCCCAAAGCTCACCAGCTCAGATGCATTCCTGAGAGATAGGAGACCTTTGGTCCGGCTTTCAGTTATGCAATACCCAGAGGACTGTTTAGTGACAGCAATGGCAGTGACAGTGCCTCTGCAAGGCAGCCTGACTCAGGCTGGCCCCAAGCACAGTCTGCCAGCCTTTGCAGCCTGCAGTTGGGTGTTAAATTCAAGGTACGGGCTTATCTCTGTGCTCTCTCTGCAAGCTGGCCTTAAAGCCAGGAGCTGAAATCTTGCTGCTGGACACCTGGCTGTGCTGTGCACCCAGCGGCTCCCACTGCTGTGCAGCCAGCTCTGGTGAAGGATTTGCCACTCTCTGGGAGTTGTGAGCTTCGGGGGTGATGCCTGGTGCAGTGCCCGTGAAACACAGCACCACGAGGCCCAAACTCACCTGATCCACCTGCTGTGTAATACAGCATCAGCAAAGAGCTGTATGCAATTGAGCTCAACCCCATATGCTTCCTCATGCTGGCTGCAGCCATGCCATCAGATCCTTGCCCAGTGCAGTCATCCACAAGCTGCAACAAAAGTCTTCATATGCCATGGGAGCACTGAAGGTGAAAAGCCAACTCATCCATGTTGCATTACAGTGCTGGGATAAGTTCATCTGTTGCTATTTCTGTTGATTTTGTATAGCATACATGGATATTTTCAGGGGAGAAAATCAGTTTTTGCATGCTCTGATCTTGCCTTTTTGCCAAATTCTTCCACCTTGGTCCAGGCAAAAACTCCCACTGACTTTCTCTGGCTGTACTCTGCTGTCCTGTTCTGAAAACCCATGTTTCACTGCTGCTACTGCTGTTCAGCTGTACCAGACTTTCAGAAAGCTGTCGGCAAAACACTAGTAAAAATCAAGGAAAAACAGATCTAGTATCTGTAAGTCCAGGTGGGCAACTGAGGAAAATGTCTGGCTGTGGAAGAAACCAGTGAGATGAAATACTCAAGTGAAGACTGGAAACTATCCCTGTATATTGTGTTTCTGATTCATTTTCACTCAATAACATACATAGCAGATCCCTGTAATCTTGCTGTTGGATGTTTCTATCCACTCCGACAAAAAACCACTGACAGCATCCCCAGCTGTGATTAAGCAGACACCAGGCCATCTGTCCTGCAGCAGCACTTTCCTCAAGAGCAGACAACTCAAGAATCCCAACACTGGCAACTAGCTACTTACAAATTTGTCATATGTAATGAAATGCTCTGGAAACTATTTGTGAGCAAAGAGTTCCCAGGATATTTCATTACTCATTACAAATTTGCAAATTGCTCATGAACGATCAAATATTAATATGTAGATAGGGTGCAGTCCCAGAAGGGATCCATGGCTTTGATAAGAGATTAGCTGTGTTCCTCGGGCACCCGCTCGGCGCTGCCCTGGGCACTCCTGCAGACCCATCGATTGCCATTGTAAAACAGGGAATGTCACTGAATGCTTGGCTGTGTATTGAAGATTACTGGGGCACTATAACCAGCTTGCTTGGACACTCATAGGAGAAAGTCAAATGCTTCCCACGTGTGGAGACGCTCTGTACAAAGGGCTGCTGGAGCCCTTGGGGCAGAGGGTGCGCTGGCTGCAGCACGTGTGCAGCCCCGAGGTGGAGCAGACTGTTTTTCTGATACCATGTACATAACACTCCACCCAAGCCTCCCTGTGTAAATAAAAAATAAAGTCAAATTATGCCAGTAAAGAGTGGATTACACTGGTCACTGGGAGTGCTTGTGTATGTTCAGCCATAACCTACGATAAGGTGCTTGCCATAAAATTCCTCCTGGAGCCTGCAGCTCTCCTGGAAGCTGCAAGATGCCAGCAGAACCACCAGTGTTTTGCTTCACCCAGTGGGGGCAGCAAGAGGGGCACTGAGGAATGGGTCAGAGACCCAGAAGGCTGCACAAGTCCTTGGGGCCATGGGGGTCCCTCTCCCTTGCAGGAGAAAGACAGGAGCACCGATTGCCACCAGATATAAGGAGACAAAGTTCAGTTCAGAGAGGTAAAGGGTAACAACCTTTCTACAGACAAAATTATCCCGTAGTCAGTAAAGCACAGCAGCAATCGGGACAGATAACAGAGCGAGTAATGAAGGCAGAGATTACAAAACTCCACAACCAATCCATGCCATAGCAAAAAGCTGCTGTAAGGCAGTTTTAACCCAGCCTATAAACACAATTAGAAATGTTATGTTTTGGTACAGGATGTTTTTTAAAACGAAAACACATGGCAAGTTTCACTTGCATTATGATAAATAAATGTCTGAGCAGGTCCCAAATTTGGAGCATTTTTTACAAACAACAACAACAAAAAAATTTATTTCTGTCATCTGTTGATGCAGAAAAATAAAGTGTTTCCAGCTTCTGATATAAAAGCTTCACAAAAAGTCACTTCCAAGAGAGTGTGTTTTATACTTTTCGTTTATGAAGAGGAAGACCCCCACGTTTAGACCTGTCCCATCCTGAGAGGAGACTGCTAGTCAGTGGAGGCTGGCAGAGGCTGGCTCTGCTCACCCACCTGCGAGTCCGTCATGAGGGAACCACTCTCCTATCTGCTCTCCCACCAGCAAAAAGTCATGTGGAACTGGGTAGGAAGAAACATAATTGTGGCTGTCCCCTACAGTCTCCTGGGGAAAAAAAATCAAATAAGGGAATGGTTATTGTGGACTGATAACAGCTGGGGAGGCTGGGAACGGTACCTGTTGCCAGGGAGAGTTTGCTCCAGCACGGGCAGGGCGCCCTGCACCTCCAGTCCTGGGAGAAGAGGTGAAGAAAGGCATCAAGGTGAGGGAGAGCCGAAGCAAGGATGTGAGATGAAGAGCTGCAGAGAGATTGCAGCCAGCCAGACCAGGACCCAGATGGCTGGAGGGGGGAGATTCAGTAAGGAGGTTTTGTGAAAAAACCATTGCATGTGTTCCTGTAATTAAAACCCTGACCATCGTGCACTGTGTGCGACAGAGGGGGATCATGGCTGAGAGCACAGCTTTGGGCACTGGGTAGGCTTAGAGAGCTGGTCTTCTGCAGGCCTAGCAGTCATGTGATTTCTTGTGTGCAAAAGCATAAAAGGTTTTAGGTGATGGAAATCTTTTGCAGAGAGATGTGGAAAAGAGCAATCCTGTCAGCAGCCAGACTGCTGCACAAGCCTTTGTGTTTCTGCACTTGCTGCTTTGTGCTGCCCTTGCTTGTGCCATGAAGGCACTCCAGAGCTAGCCCAGGAGCAAGCCCAGGGTTCCTGCACGGAGGGAAGGGAGGATGGAAATGCACCATCTCACGGCTCTGGAAAACTCTCACGTAAAGCTGTGGCTTTGCCTGGGGTTCATGTGCCAGTGAGGTGCCTGTAAGCACAGGGCTGGTGTGGATTTGCCGGGGGCATTGCTTTGGAAAGTTAAACCAGGCATAACTTCAGAACCTATAAACCATGTGCCCTCCTGAGCACAGTCTCACCATGCAGCAGAGCCAGCACCCCGTGCAGGAGGAGCAGTCTTCCTTCCCTTTGCACTCTCAGGGTGCTCCTCCCTACGCCGCCTGCAGAAAGGGCTGGCTGCAGCCTAGGACAAGGCTCTTGAGCCAGGTGAGATGCTGCCCTGACAAACACACATCCACACTAATTTGGATCCTGAATTGTGTCCAGCATGGGCTTTTGCTCCCCCATCACCAGCCACAGCCAGGGCAGCCGGGTCCCTGCTTAAGGGAAAACACTGACTCGATGGCCACCAGTGCTGTGACTGTGACTGAAGGCTGGCATTGACTCTCAATTCCCCTCCAAGCTTTAGCAAAGTTCCCCCAGAGCCTGCTGCAGCTCCTCAACAATGGACCCACGGCGAGAGCAGGTACCCAGCATAGAGCTCAGCAAAGCCCTGCCAGCAGCACGGACAAAACAGCCCCTGGGACCGGAATGAATTATGCACAACCTTAAGTATTTGCAGGATAGAGGCCTTAGTTCATTTAGTTAAAATACCAGAACAATATAAAACACCTCTACCTCTGGAACCCACTGCACTTCATAAAAATGCTTGGGACCCTGCTGAAGCTAAGCCATTGTCCATAGCCATAAAAAATTGGTCAATAAATCTTCTTCCACTGATGAAATAGCTACTTCACAGCCAGAACTCAACAAATTGAGCATTTCAAAGCAACCTGCTTGACACAAGCCCTGATTTGCACACCAATACAAGCATCCCCAGCCTGGGCAGGACCCTGAGCCTGCACTGTTCCTCCCTCCCCATTGTCACAGCCAAGTGCCAGGAGGAGATTTAGTGCACCAATATTTTCCTCCCGAGGGACAAGAAGGGGATTTACATCCGCAACCCGCAGGTCTTTGGAGTGAAATGATCCCAAAAGCAGAGACTAGCCTGGCACTCAGCAGCCACACTGGCTACACCACTGGCACTGCCAGGGTGACAGTCTGCCCCCCGGAGCTTCTCCCAGACAGATGCTAGAAGTACATCACAGTGCCACTTCTACCTTTTTTTTGGTTGGAAAACATGTAAAAATTAATGTTAAGAGAAAGGCAAGTGCTCATCACCTTGCTGCTCCACAGACACTATCCTGAAAGTTTAATCTAATAGGTAAAAAGCAATTACAGGAGAGACTCCATTCTTAACAAGCTGTCACAAGTCAGTATTTTTCAAATGCAGCCGATAGCCAAGGGGAATGAAACAATACATTTCACTCACTTTTCTAACTGCACAGCCGTTGATATATTTGAGTAGCGGGATAACTAGAAAGAGAAAAATACTCTTATATTGCAGTTTTAATAAAAAGCTTCTTAAAAATTGAGTCACCCTATATTCATGCCAGTGTGGTTTTTTATGAAGTCAGGGCTCACTTGTTCTCTTTCCTTTCTGCCTACAGGGAAAAGAGCAGGGCTCAGCTAGGAGGCAGGACCTGCTTCCAGGCAGAAATATTTATTCAGTGAAAAGTTGCATTTAAATATTGATGTTTCAACAGAACTTACTATTTGCTTAACCAAATGTTACAGATTTGCCTAGAGAATCACAATGGGGAATAAAAAGCACATTTTTAGACTCTTTTAGCAACACTGAATGACTTAGAAACAGTGATGAACAAATCCTACATTTTTCAAATCCGTGTGATTTGTGGCTCAGATTTCCTGATAAGTTGTTAGGATTTGGGTTTGCAAGACAGGTGTTTGGCATTTCTAACTCTTTCTGCTCCCTTTAGGAGACATCAAACTGAGCATTAAACTCCTGCGGTCTTGAAAGTTCAAGTCAGGGTGGTTTTTGTTTTGCTTTTCCCCCTGAAGGTCAGTTCAGGATTGAATCCTTTTGTCAAGGTTGGCTGGAGAGCAGAAGGCTCTGTTAATCTGCAGGCACTGCGGCTCCCTCCTGGCTTCCTTCCCTTGCAGTTTGTTTTACTTCAGGATTCATCCCCTGGGATTGTAAAGGCTGCAGATGAGGGTTAGAGGTGAAACAAAGAAAATTAGGTTGGGTGTTTATTTAGAGGGAGCCAGAATTCATAATGTTGGAGACACTGGGCCCCTCCCAAGAGATAACCGTAATTTACCAGCACCTCTCCACCACTTGTTTTCCCCCAGAAATAAAACACAGTGACAGATCCAAAATCCCAAAGAGTTCCTAGGACCAAAACAAGGAGAGTTTCTTTCTGCAAAGTGACCAGACACTGGAACAATACAAATATGCTTCCAGTGATCTCCATGCGAGAAAGGATCTGAAAAAAGAAATAAAGGCAACTTTGCCTTCTTCAGAGAGTTTCTTTTTTTATTCACTCAGCCTGTGCCTTATAGGGTGGGCTTTTTTTCACCGTAGATATTTTTTCCTTGGTAGATAATCTTCTTATCCCCTCCCTTTTCAATGAGAAGGTCAAATTTTGCTTTCATTTATTCACTGTGGAACCCCACTGACTGGTAGCTAACAGGCATATCCCATCCCACACAGGCAGCCTGGTGATATATTTTCCCCTCTTCATACCTTGTTTTAATAATCACAACAGCAACAAGAGAAGGAGCAGATGCATCCATTACACTTAAGAAAAAACCTTGCTCTTTTCCCAGGCTTTTTGGGTGTTTGGCCTCTAGGGCATCATCCATTTGCAATGAGATCCCTGGATTTACAACAGAGCAAGTGGTTGTACAACAAAAACTGGATTCCGGGGTCCTGATAAGAGAAGACAAGCGTCCTGCGACCAGAGCCTGACCAGTCACCCCACCGCTAATCTGGTTGAATCAGCTGACGTCAGTGGTTTTATGCTAAACACACACCGGGGTGAAAAATTAGAGTCGCGCTCAGCTCCGGCAGCTCAGCTCCAGCGCTCTGCTACCAGAAGTGGCTGCTTACTTTCAAGCTCTCCGCACAGCCTGTAATCACTCAATATTGAAACCAGATTTACAAGCTCTTTAGAGAAGAAGTTTGTGATTTCCAAAGCAGACGCATTTGGTATTTCAGAAAGAGGTCAAGCCCCCTGTGGAGTAAGGGGTTTTTAATAGAATCAGTTCAGCAGGAGTTAAGAGGAGACATACCAACCCAGCAGCTCGCTAAGCCAGGAGAGGCAGAGACATAAGAAAAGCCACAACAATTATTGTTGGGGGAAAGAATCAGAGAAAGAGAGGGGCACGGGGTATGCTAAATTAAATCTTGGACATTTTATTTCATTTATTCCAATCCGAGAGAGTTTCTCAGATGGAAATAGAGAGGGCTGTCCTTCTTACGCTCCCAGGCTTGCAGGGGTTTCAAAGAAAAGAGTGTTTGTTATTGTCTGCAGGGGAAACCTGAGAGTGCTTAGCAAAATGGCAAATCCAGGCTCTTAAATGCATTTAAAAGGATAGCCTTCGATTACTGTCTCACCTCTTCAGCCTCCAGCCTCTGGCCCGGCTCTTCAGCTATTAATATTTGTTGCCTGCCTCACTCAGCTGGGTGAAGTGGATGTCTAGGACTGCCTTGTTTCATGCTGGTGCAGCACCCAGCAGCCGGGAAGCCCAGGGAACCTCACTAACGACCCTCCTTGTCACAGGAATCCAAGTTTTCTAAATAGTGCTGAGGCCTGCAGGCTATATTAGCAGCCACTAGAGAAATATTAGCAATGAAGCTGGCTACTGCTTACTCCAACGCCCTTTGGACTATGCAGCCAGTAGTTTCAGTGAAAAGATTTGGAGCTCATTCCATAACTCACATAGCTGCTGCCAGACAGACACCAGAGCTCGTAACACAATTTCCTGAATATAAAGGCTTTAAAATAATTGGAAATCCAGATTTCATACTGTCCAGGTTTTGGCTGGGATAGAGTTAATTTTCTTCTTAAAAGAAAGCTTAGAAGACTCATAGCCCAGAAACTCCTAGGCCATATCAGCTACCACACCTAAACTATAAGTACCACACCAGGTAACAAGCCCAGGAGATGGCAGCTACTAACCCAAGCCCCAGGGCTCTGTCGCCCTGCTGCCGTGACTACAGGGGATGGCAAACAAGCTCTTTTATTCTTTAAAACATCTCCACAGCAAGGGGCCAATTAGAGCATCCTGGTCGTACTAGCCTTTTAACGGCAAGCATAAATAGGCCCTTATGTATTCAAATCAGCGGCAAATGACTGGTGAAGGTCACGGGATGCTTAAATGACTATACAACATGCTCCCTCTGATTGCTGCAGAAGGCACTTGAAAGGTTTAGCCATCAGATCTTCTAACGTGTCTAGTCATAGTAACTACTGGTGCAGCTACAGACGGTATTTCAGGTTTGTCTCTTCCAGCATCAAGTTCCCAGTCAGCCATTCCCAAAAATAATACACTTGGCAGAGCAGACAACTGCCCTAGATTTTCAGATCAGTGCAAAGGAAGGGCAGAGTGCTTATAGGAAAGCAGCGCTTTGAAAGGTCAGCCAGAAGACCACAGGCCAGAGTCCAAGAGAAGTTGTGGCCACGTAATTCCTTGAAGTTCAGCAGCAGAAAGAGGTAGAAATCAGAGGATATAATTCCCTGCATTAAAAGCAATTCTCCAGGCACTTTGAAGAAGTAAGAAGGGGCAGCAAGCTTGATTGAGGTACACAGATGAAACTAATCCTTCTTAGCTGCACTTACGTATTGCAAACGTGGGCACAGTGGGACCTTGGCATCCCCGAGGCTCTCACTGCACTTGGCCCATGGGAGTGTTTAACTGTAGGGGTAAGTTTGCAATATCAGTACCTCTGTACAGCCAAGTGACCAACTTAACTCCAACAACAACCCTACCACATCGTTTAAGTGTGCTTTCAGGAACACGAGCCTGTGGCTTAGAGGGGCAAGTTTTCCTTTGCATTTCAAGCTGCACATCCCAAAGCAATCTACCACAGCAAATAGCACACGGGATCAGAGCATTGCTGCAAGGTTGTTGTAACCCTGTGTGTGCCATTCCCTTCTCACTGCTGGCACCAGTAGGACCTCAACCTCCCAGCTAGGAGGCAGAAGCATTTGTAAAGCTTCTTAAAACATAGATGAATAGTAGACTCTTGCCAAGTTTTATCTTCTGAAGCAGCATTTTGGATGCTTCTTTCACCATGATGTGGCATCAGCCTTTTAAGCAAGTATACTTTAATTACTGCGAAGTCTAATAAAGCCAGAAAAATAAATACAATAAATTCCTTGAATAATCCAGAGGTTGTTTGTTTTCAGCAACTAAGCATTGAACATATGAAACGACCAAGTGAAGCCAACTAGCAGAAGGAGTAAGTAACAACTAAGTGCACAAATAATTGCCAGGAAGAAAAGCCACCTAAGCAAGAATAGTATAAAGGAGGAGCCAGAGATTAAAGTATACTGTTGCTTCTTCAGTCCCACACAAAACTAGGAGCATACGATACTTAGTTACATGATAGAAGAGCAAGGCAGATGCTTTCCACTGTGCCCAGAGGGGCTATAAACAGAAAAAAAACTCAACCAAACCACAGCTGAATAGGCAGTGTGGTTTTGGGGTTTCCCTCTCCTCCCCTAAAAAAGTTTGGGTGTAAAAGGTACAAAAGGAAAACAGATCATAGAAACAAGAAATGTGAGACAAGGGAGGAAAACCAGCTCTAAAGGATAGGAGTAATTTTCTGACACATTTTGCACAGAGGAAGCCTTTCTTCATTAAGAGAAAGGAAGAAATAGTTATCTCACAAAGCTTTGGAAGAATTCACTGAGGTTACGAACAAAATGCAACAGCCAAGAATTGAGGATGTGGGTTCACTGCTACTTGAAGTATAAAACAATAAAGCTGCCACCTATATTCTCGAATAACCACCTATATTCCTTCACAGAGAAGGAAGAATCTGCTTTCAAAATTTAATTGTTATGCATGGCATTACCATGCGCACCTTGTTTTCCACTATCACGCACAAGAAAACACATTTTCCAAAACAAAAGTCACAAGCAAGTTTCAGACAAAATATATATATATTTTAAAAAATCTTTACAATAAGTCAGGAAACATAGGAGCTTGCATACAGTTTATTATAATAACTCAATTCTCAGCTCCCTACAGTTCAGATAACCCTGGTGACAGTGTTTACAACTTCTAATTTTTGCTTTCACAACTCTGAAGCAAACAATACATTTGAGTGTATTTTACTCTGTGCAAATAAGACAACTTTTGGAATCCTTCAGAAGAAATATCCAAGATTCTGTTTGCAGAGGTCCTTTGTTTCTCAAAGATGATTTATGAGAGTTTTTGTTATAAGATAAAGTGCTCCTGTCCAGCAGAACCCAAAGGCCTTCAAGAGTTCAGAGAGTAAGTTTAGCTCAGATTAAAAAATAATTGGTCATACAAATTCCAGCTTCCCATGTCCGCTGTACATTCCCCAGTGGACTAGTGAAAGAATTTTATCATTGCTGAGGTCTGAATGTCTCATTTTATCACAGGTCATGCAGCAGTTCTCGTGACCAGTCACAGGCACCATGCATTCCAAGTCCAATTTTGCCACCTGCCCTTTTTTCGAATGATGTCCATGAAAACTATAGTGCAAACGAGAGAGCATTTGCTGTCGCTGATCTTGCAGTCTCTTGTTTTCGCTCCTGAGCATCCTCAAGGCCAGCATGATAAGGAGCACCAAGATTAGCCCACCAGCTATAGGAACAGCAATTACAGCTGCCCTGAACCATAACTCTTTCGAAGAAGTCAATTCCTGCACCTTGGTGATGAGATTCCTGCTGCTGTCATGTTGATATCTGCTCCCTTGTCCTGCAAAGGGGAAAGATGTGGAGCTTATTTCAGGATTTATATATGCATTGTTTCACATATAAGCAACTCCCTTAAATCCCACACTGACAAGTTTAAGGAGCAACTGCTATACTCTGCAGTATGTACAGAAAATACCCCTGTAAAGAAAAGAGTTTCTAAGTCCGCATATAATATGGAATTTCTTACCCCAATAGCCAGTTTAGCTAGGAACACCACTGCCACTGATTCTTAGAAGCCATGGGAAGATGGCAAGAGAGACTTCCAATATTAATGAGAAAAAGCTATTTGGCTGAGATGTTCCCCTGCATCCAGCCACCCACTTCTCTCTCTGGTGTCTCTATTTACATTAACAACTAAATCAATAACAGCAGATGCACAAGGTTTTGATTGTTGCTGGCCTGATGGGCAGAAGAGGGATTTCACTGAAGCTTTATTGCCCTACCTGAAGCATCTCCCCTGGAAGGAGACAAAACATCATGTAGTCCTCTGTAATTGCACATATCTTCATGACAGCATTCCAATGTGGACATGGTGGTCGTGCCAGAGTGGTTTTGTGCTTGTTTGGCTTGGCAGATCTCAGCTGTGCTTGCAATAGAGTCCAAGCAGCCATGAGTAAGTGGGGAATGTGTATTCTGAGGATCAAGCAGTCTGGAGAAGCAGGCACTAAGCTCAGATTTGCACATGTAGCCAGTTGCAACACAGTGTGCAGCATCACAGTAGCATCTGATTTCACCTAAAAAACAAAAATTGTGCAAGAAAGGTAAGAATTTGGTCCTCTAAGGACACGTTACCATATATCCTTATTAGCCACAAGCATCACACAACCAAACTGCAGTTTTGAGGTACTTCTCTAGACTGTAGATCCACAAGAGCTGGGGCTGTTGCTTTCCTATCACTGTACAGTACCTACCTCGCTGTAACCGTAATCCCTGTAAAAGCCTTGGGGCACTTGCTTTAATGACTAGTACTATAGTCCTTTGAATTAAAGCAAGAGCATTTCACTAAAACAGGGACTGGGGGAGGGTTTTGGGGGGAGGGAAGGTCACAGTGGCTTTATTTCCAAGGTAAATAACTAACAAGACCATTTTATAGCTACTTCCACTCGATGTCAGCAGTTGCATTTAACCACATTTAAAGTGAAGTACCAGTTCTAACAGCAACACACACTTTCAGTCCTACAAGAAAGTCACATCTATGTTTTAACCATTACTCCAAGAATAGCATTCTATTTTTATAGAAGTAACATTTCTTTTAACTGGGCATAAGCACACAACAAAAACATCAGGTTTAATTATTTATGTGACAAATGAAAAAAAAATCGGAACTGCTGAATTGTTTATTACCTCTCAATACTGTGCCAAAATTTAAAAGGTTTAACTAACACCTTATAAAGCGATTAGCTAGAACCATTACCATCTAAGTCTCTCAGTCAGGAAGGTTTTACTGTGTGAAACTGAGCAACTATTTGCAATTTCCCGAGAAAGAGAAAAATCTTTAGTTATTAATGAAAAAAGGCTTTTTAATCAGAATTATAAAACAAAAAAAGTTTATTCTGCTCATCAGAGACAATGACTCTCAACTCAAAAGTAAAGTTTTTTAACGGAGTGAAACTGCAAGGCTAAAGGCTCCCTCTTGCCTTTCCCCAGTTTCACATGCAATCCAACAAGCCGTAGAAAAGAGGAAACACTTAGATTGAAAATCCTCTACCAGCTCTATGAAAATCTCAGGAAACCTCAAAAATTTCTGAAGGAAGCAATAAAAAAGTTTCCTTCATAAAATTCTTCATTTTACACTCTCCAAACTGCTCTGGTATGAATTAAACATGTCCTGTGCTGTAGTGAAAACTTACTCTTTCTAGGCAAGTTGCAACTCAAACATAATTCAATGTGCCATCAAACCAGCGTTTAAGAAGAAGCCAGATTTTGGAGAAAACCTTGGAAGAATGGACTTCTGGACAAAAAAATGGACAAAACTACCGGTGTGCCTACTGTACTTGCCACCATAGCAGCACCAAGGCTTTTAAAGTTGACCAAATCGTCAGATATCTTTCTTCTACAGTCTGCACTTCAAAAAAATCAATCTACAGGCTTCCCTGCTGCCACCCCTTCTTATGATGTTACCTACCAGCTATGCCTAAAAAAACCTGTTGTGTAAGATGTTAAAAATCATCCCAAACCAGTTAGCTTCCCCTTGTCGGGCTACCTTAATATTCTCCCCAAAATGCTACTGCAGGCTCCAGGCCTTGAAGTTCCCGCTGCTCTTTAATAACTCTGCTTAATAGAAGCCAAATGATGGAGTGTCTCACTGTCTCCAGTCCAATTCCCTTGGGCCTTCAGACCAAGTAACCTAATTTTTCATGAATTCACACTCACTGTCATCCAGCATGTTACAGAAAAAAAGACTCAATCATTTTCTAAGCATTCTATATAATGTCTCCCCCCACCCACTCTGAAAAAAAAATTTTTTCGTAATTTTTGCACTGTATGAGGGTTAAAAGTAAGATGCAAACATGGCACAGTACCAGAACTGACAGTTCTTTCATGAGTTTCAGCACAGTACGGGAATGAAGTGAAAAAATACACATACTTTCATTTTAACTGCTTATACAATCACGTTCAAAAATGTACATTTCATTGCCCTAAGACAATCTCATAAACAAAATCTGACAGGCTAGTCATCAGGTTAATTCAACTGCTTTTCAATTAAAGCAACTGCTTTTTAATTAAAGCCACGTTTTCAGTGAAACAGAATGGACTTTGTATTACTGTATTAAAACTGTATTTCTGTCAATTCATAAAGTTTCTTCCTGTGCTATGCAAAAGGCCAGAAAGGGTATTTAGTATTTTGAAACAGTGAACAATGCCCTTCTGTTCCCTCCTCTTTCTTGTTACTGTATGTAGCTATTAAAGAAAAATGTCTGCTTTTAGTCAAGATGGCTACAGGAGAGACTGCAGGCTTCTCTTAAAGCTTTTGAAGTCAACAGCAGCCAGAAGTCTGTGATCCCCTAATTATATCATTATCAGGCACATAGTTTCAGTATCTGCGACTTCACATCACTCAGTCACTCCCTGTTCTGCCCGCTTTGATGGGGCCAGCAGGCTCCCCCCTGCACGCTGCAAGGCTGTTATTTAGGGTTAATTACAGCCTTCCTTCCAAAATAAATAAATACCGTCGCAGATCACCACCACGCTAACTTATCCTTTACCCTCCTCCCCGGAGCACGACGATTACCGGCAGCCAGCGGGTCGCCTCTGCCCCGGGAGGGCGCTCCCCGGGCGGCCAGACCACAGACCACAGCCCCCACAGACCACAGCCCCCTGAGCCCCCAGCGGGTGGCGACGGGGCCGGGCGCGGCCGCCCCGCCGGGACACCCGCGGGGCCGTGACTGCCCGGCACCGGCGGCCAGGTGGGAGGGGAGGGACGGGGGGACGGGAGGTACAGACCCGGCGGCTCCGCCGCCAAAGCCGCGCGGCCGCCGGGCACCGAGACCGCGCCGGGCCCAGCTGC
>VZRQ01002272.1:339573-420229 GCA_013397975.1 Machaerirhynchus nigripectus
CCGGCTCCCGCACCCCCGCGCCCCGCACCCAGCCCCGCAGCCGCCGCCCCGCCGGCAGCAGCACAGATGCTCCCGGAACAGGCCTGTCTCCTGTGCTGGTGCATTTGGGAGAGTCACTCTGGATCTGACTGCTCCCAGGGTCCCGGAGTCCTCCTTTCCCTTTCCCTATGAGACTCCTGCGTCTGTAAAATTCTCGGTGTGTTTATCGCCACTGTGCCCTGAATGTCACGCGCTGAGCACCAAATCCCTCAGCCTGTCCCGTGGCAGGACAAGATCAGCCCCAACCCGTTAAACCTTCAGCCCTTCCCTGCAGACACCATCTCTGCCACCGCAGCCTCTTCCCCGCAGCTCACTGGTGTCGGGGTGCCACTCCCGGGTAGGACAGAGGGGATGCTGGCGAGAGCTCCACCTGCCCTGCGGCTCTGTCGGGGCACGGTGCAGGTGGTTCGGTATCACTAACCCCGTGCCCGGCCGGCACGTTCGCTGATCCTGGAGCAGAGCTCACACAGGCTTGAGGCGAAGGGTCTGCACTGGACACACTCAGCTGCACCTTCGCCTTGGATTCCTTCGGCACAGAGCCCCCTCGCAGCCTCGGCCGCCGGAGGGTCAGGGAGCCACCAACACCGGGGCTGGCTGATTGAACCCTCCTTGAGACTGAGGCAGCTGGGGCCGGCCCGGGGTGAGAGCCGNGCACCTCTTGCCCTCTGCCGGCAGAGCCGGCCCTAGCAGGGGCAGCCGGGGCCTCTCCCGCAGGGAGGAACCTGTCCCCTGCTAGGTCAGGGCGAAAGGGCGCTGGGTGGAGGTAGGGAAGGACGAGCCTGCTGCAGGCGTAGCGATGAGTAATCCCATTGCCAGAAGAGTAAGAGCAGAGTGCGTACACTGGGGCTCACATCAGCATCTACCCCCAGCCACATCCTGCACACAGGAGTTAACATCCAGTATTCAGCCATCACCTTCTGAAACATCCACGTAAAGGTGTTACATGTCAGAATTTATAAACGGTACCTAAAAAGTCAAGCACCACCTATCAGATCTGTGTTATCAGGTGTCCAGAGATAAGGTATGGCAAATATTAGGAATTTGCTTTAGATCCCAAGCATGAGAAACCATTAGTTACATCCTGTCACAGCATAATGTGTGCATGGGGGAGGAGAGCAGACACTGGACATGGCCAAAAAGCCCTGGAAACTGACCACTTTAGCAGGACAGAACATACAGTTCAAGTAATATTTCTTACAGAAAGCTATAGTTTGGATATAGGACATGTAGCAAAACAGTCATGTTTGCCAGTGAAACCAGAGCCTCTTTTGAATGAGCCTATTGCCTAAGCAAGAGTCTTGGGCTCATATTCGCACATACAGGACAGACTGACCATGAGTCTGAACACAAACTCCAGTTCCTTGTAGGGCTTATCCTAACCCTTGGAAGACTTACACCCAGCAGTCAAACCCTGGGTGCTCTGCAGGGCCTGAGGGCTGTGTGAGGCTGTTCTCCAGTCTTGCAAATCTACTGTCAGCAGCCCCTTCACAACAGCAGCTCTAAAAGCTTTTGATGCAGATAAAGAAACTCTCCAGAGATACATTACTTTGTATTAGTCAATATTTATTGCTCAAGCTCTATTTTCTGAGGCGCATATTTCAGAGTCAAATGCCAGAGACGAGGCAGTCAATGCAAGCTGGGAAAGCCTATACACGTTGTAACAGACTGGAGTCTCAGCTACTTAAATAGGCAGCACTCTGCCAGATTACACCAAGCTCCAGTTCTGACAGGCATTTGCAAATACAGTAGAAAAAGCTGGAGGCGGAGCTAAATCTCAGAGCAAGGACCAGCAGTTTCAAGAAGATGGATATGTATCTTAATAAGATTTTAATACTTCAGCTCCAGAAAGCTGCTGTTTGAAATAGAAGGCAGCAGGACATCTAAGCACAGATGTGCAATAAGAATAAAATCTTGTTTCTCACTTTACCATGAAAAGAAGAAGGGACAAAAGTATTAGTGAGGGGGGACATGAAGAGCTAAGTCAATAAAGGCTGTGGACTTGCTTAAATTCTAGCAGCATGGGATGGTGTGCTCCAAAGGGAGAGTGTGGAGGCTTTCCTGCCCTGGCTCTAGGGCAGGATCAGCAAGTACATCAGAGACAGCTTGTAATTGTGATAACTGTGAGTCAGAATAATTGTTAAAAGGACAAATAACAGGGCTCTGGACAGACAAATAACAATAACAGGACAAATAACAGGACAAATAGGAGGAGCTGCTGTGAGCTTTGACAAATACGTAAGAAGCTGGAGGCATTCAATATCTGGGATGCCAGGCAGGGCAGCATCTGAAGACACAAGCCCACCACCTCTGGTGGGTTTAACCAGGGAGGGTGAAGGTAGTGATACCCTCAGCTTTCTACCAGCCCTCCTTGAAGGACTCCCACCCTTGTGACAGGGACTGCAGATGGGATCACCCATCCCTATCATCTGCAGCCTGGCACTGAAGCACCCGAGGAACAGGTTTGAGCACCCTCTGACTGAGAGGATAATCTCAGGTAGAGGAGGAAGATACATAGCTTGTTGCCAGTAACACCTCAAGAAGCCACAAGGGTTCATCTGTAGGAACACTGTGAGATCAAAGGCAGATCAGGCAGAGGAAAGGATGGGTGGAGAGAGCAGTGTTGGCAGAAAGTGATACCAAGTGCAACAGAAACTCAGATTCCTCACCATCTAGCCCTCAGAGGCAGCGAGGGGGCAGGGGGGCTGACTTCAGAGAGCTGGAAGTCCTGGAAGGGGGGAAGAAGTGTGGCCCCTATGTTTTCATAACCACAAGTGTAAGGCATTAGAGTTACACAGGACTAAAACAAAACTGAGAAGCCTCAGAGTGAGAAAGCAGTCCTGATTATTCTCAAAGCACCTTTTGTAATGAAGAGTATTATATATCAGAGTGGGATATTAAACCGAGGTCTTCCCCACAGGTTGCAAGGGAGTAGTGAAACGTGAGAGTTAAACACACTGGAGGTGGGGAGCAGGAGAGTGCTGCCAGAGCCCCAGAGCCAGAGTGGCTGCACAGCCACCCCCAAGTCTTGTCCCCAGCCCCCAGATTCACATCTCTGCATTGCAGAACAGAAATGGTGCTGTCTCTGCCAGGCTGCCATCCTCTTCCTCTGCCATACCTTCAGCATGCTGCTCTTCTACTTTTTTGTGCTCAATGCTGTTACATGTTTAGGGACAAATGTTTTTTCTTCACTTTGACAGAAAGAAGTTAAAAAAGGAGGTAGTGAGTGTTGCCATCTGAGACCCAAAGAGAGCTTCAGAGATGAAGTTCCAATGTACCAACAGCAATGAAGAGACTAAACTATGGCCTTCAGCAAATATACCAGTCTGCCATAGACTGTGAACAGGCTGGCCAACTGCTTTGTCTGATCTTTATTGCCTTTGATGCTCATGGCAGTGCAGTGCTGCCTGTGGCTGCTGCAGCCCTATCTGGCACACCCCCCTCTCCCAGTAGCACGTCTATGACCACCTCCTTTTTTAATCAATTCAATCATGACCTAGTTTTCACTTTTATCTTCACTATCGAGTCCTAATGAAACAAAACTCTATCAATCTCTCTAAAGACACATTCAGGTTGATATTAAGTGTGTCTCTTTAGGTCTGCATGGAGAGCCTGGCAGGAAGATTGATAAAGCATAGAATGTCCTTTTCCCTTCTAAGGGCATATTTTAAACTCATCTCATTCTAACCATGGGTGTAACATAAGGGCTGGTATTAGGAGCCCAGTCAAGGGAAACTTCAGCTGAGCACTTAGCAACTGAATGGCTATTAGCATGATAGAAATCAGACACAACAAGCTGCATTAATTAGTATCCCTGTTGTTAACCCTAGGTACATGCATTTCTAAATAAATACAGGTAATATTCATCTGAATTGCATTCCCATGAATAAAACTGGACTCAAACTCAGTGCCAAAGGAAGGTACCTGCCCTGTGAGATGCTGTTTTCAGAGCAGGGCTGGCAGAGGGGGACATTGGCAGCAACTCTGCCCCTGTGCTACGTCCAGCCAGGACCATTTCATTTAACCCAATCTCTTTGGCTTTCCCGAAACCCTCAAGTTAAAACAACATTGGCTAATTCATGACACAAATGCCAACTGAAACACTTCCATTTCCAGTAGCAGGAGGTAACACTTGATTCAGGTCTGAGGAGGCTGGTGCAGGATTTCTCTACCAGTCCAAATGACGAGTAGCTGAGGATAGCTACCCACCAGCTTCACTGGGCTGCTGGGCACCCGTGGGAGTTTTGGCCTCCGCACAAGTCCAGGTTCTTTATATCTCTCACCTCTGGGAAGCTTTACCTTCGAGCCCGAACAGATGAGAAAACGCCTGCAGATGTTGTTTCAGGTTGTTTATTTCTTCTTATCTCTAGCTGGCTCTCAGCTCTGGCCACAAGTCTGATGCCAGCCGTGTTCGAGCGGGAACTGCCCAGTCCTGGGCTGTCCCGTCCCTTTTGTACCCTTTCCATGATCCAACCATTCTTCACAACATATTTATTATTTACTATTTTATACCAATTAATTTGCACTTATTCTAGACACGTAATTTCTACCTCTTTTTCATTCTACCAATCATTTTGTGCCACCATCACCAGAGAAGATGGAGGACAAGGAGAAGAAGAAAGGCAGGGCAACACCCAAAATCCTCCATCTTAGGTCTTTTATCTTTATTCTAAAAACCCTAAAATCCACTTTTTTACCTTGCAACACACTAAACCACTACTTATTTTAAACTCTTATGTTCTGCAATGTTTCTCACAGTGTTGGTAATTTCTCCCATGGACTAAGATCGAAAACTCCTTCATTCTTGGCTTCTAGCCGGGGTCTGGGACCCCCTCGCTGGGGCTCCAGGGCTTCCTGACCTGCCAGGGCTGCCAGAGGCATGCCTTGGATTCCAACAGGCACCCACGTACATCTCTGCTCTTCACGTATGGTCAGAACCAAAGTTGCTCAAATCATCCCTTCTAACATGTTCTTCAAGCCTCTCCCCCAAAACTGAACTTCCCTTTACCCCTGTCACTCACACTTCTTTTTTGCTGTATTTACACATGAAGTTAGAAATCAGCAACAGCAAGAACTGAGCTGCTGAACAAAGCGAAGTGGAGTGAAAACTGGCCAAAATGGAGAGGAGTCCAAAAAGCTAGCAGGGAAGAAGGATGAGAAATGAGCCACCCAAGTGAAGAGCAGTGAGTGGATCTGAGCACAAACCCTGCAGTGAGAAAAGCTGGTCCTGGCACTCTGCTGAGGGAACAAGGGGTGATGTGCCAGGAAAAAGAGATGTGATAATGAAGGCTAAGGACATGCTGACTGACAGGCACTGGCACTGCCAAACACCACATGTGAAAAATTGTCCTCACTGTCCCCTCTACTGGTTTGCAACTTTACAAGCCTAGGAGCCCATCTGGCACTGAGGAGGTGCTTGGAACGACTGGGGACAAGGAGTAGATACAGGGGGAGCACAAAGATGAGGTGCACCTGAAATTTGAGGAGCAGATATTTGGCAGGAGGACAGAAGCCTTCAGGGACACTGTGTAGGACAGTGCTGTCAGGATCCCTCTCTCAGCTGAGAGGGCCCCTCTACATCCATCTTGGCAAATCTGAAACAGCGCTCATACTTTCATTCCTAAAATCTAGTACCTTGCTCCAGAAACAGATCATTATTTCCAGCATGCCAAGCTCAGAATTTTTCACTGTGCCAAGAAAACAATTCTCCCCATGGCCTACTACATCCCTGACTGTCCTGTAGGAACACTTGGGTGAGGAATATCTCACTGTGGCTGACTTATTCCTTTCTGATTTCAATGACGTAATTAGGAAAGCACAAATGGCATGGCTTTTTGAGAAGGCATGCTCCTTCCCTCTTTGCTGGCACATCTGGAGCAGTCCTTCTCACCACATTTGTGTCAGAGATTTACTTCATTTGTGTTGAAAGAAGGGGTTGTCAGAAATCTGAAAATGGAAACTGAGCCAGGGTCCTACCTTAATCCTTAAAACTACACAGCTGCCTCAGACTCCCTCACATAGATTGCTTAAAAATGTGGTGGTATGCAATGAGTTACCACCATCAACCAGCAGGGAATGGCAGATAGTGTGTCAGGAGATACCTTCAGCTTATAAAGCATGTTTCTTCCAGAAGATCCCTAAAGCCCAGTATTAAAATCAGTCAGCAAAAATTATTAATTCTCATGCTATCTGATTAAAAGACCTGCATTTTCTCAACTGTGGTACAGGTGATGATCCTGAATAGAAATGCACATGCCAGTTCTGAAGCAAGAGAAATAAATGTTAATTGATTCTCTATAAATTGGGAAACACATAATTCTGTCACCAGCCCCCATGGCTCTTATCACAATATTAAACTTCACTGGACCATTACCAAAAACAATCCTACAGCTGATTCAGAAAGCAGAATAACTCATTCATGAGCTTCTTATTTCCTCCAAACTCAATGATTAAGACTGGGAGGGATCCTTCAGGGGAATGTAATGGTGCTAAGCTCCCATTTGCCAGAGAAGCACTAATGTATTACCACAGGGTGATGGTTACAAACCAGGTCTGAACGTGGTGGACACAGGAAGCAGAGCAAGTTGTCAGTAAAAGCCATGCAGCACCTACAGCCAGAATGAGTCGGTGAATTTGCACACCCAGCAGTTAACACTCATTCAAGTATCCCCACTGGAAAAAATCACACTTACTTCAACAGATGGTTTTCCCTCAGCAGAAGGCAGTGTCCTGTGGACAGTGCTCCGCTGCAGGGGTCCAGTCAACCTCCACACAAAAGACCTTCTCTTCGTCTGGCTTTCCCTTGAACAGTGCCCTTACAGAAAAATCTTTAGGAAATAGGAAATACTAGGCATATCCCTGTAGAAATCATCAGAGACCATCCTGTTTGACCCTTTAAGAATAGATGAAAGGAAGAGAAATTAACCATATTTCTCAATCGATCTTCAGAAGTAATTCAATTATGCAAAGTGCTGCCCTACCCCATGCTAGACTCTTGCTCCAGTACATAAAAAAACGTGTGAGACTTGTTCAGCATCCAAAATTGAAGTCATCAAGTTCTACAGATGTTGAAATTCATGTATAATCATCCAGAAATGACAAGGAAAGAGCTGCAGGCAACTGCAAAGTATCATGCCATACACAATCACTTCAGAACCAAAGAAAAATAAAAGTAACAGTTGACTAAAAAAAACCAACATAATGCAGTCAGAGCTGCTTATTCCTTGTCCTACCTGCCAAGGACACAGAAAAACTTACGCTTCTTGCAACAGCCCTCTATATATTTGAAGATTCACATATTGCATATTCCCTTCTTTCACCCTTAGGCTGCCCCAGGCTAAGCTACCCCTGTTTTTTCTGCCCTCTCTGTCCCATCACGTTTTGGAGATCATTGTCCTTGTTCTCATCCAGATTCTTTCCGAAGTGCAGTCTACAAATACAGGCTCCACACTACACCTCAGACCCTCCTTGCCTGATTTTGCAGACTGGAACATAGCATATACCTCTGGATTTGCTGGTTTTGTGCAACAGCAACACACTGAGACATATCCTGAACTGATCTCCAAAAGGAAGAAGTTAATCTCCCTGTTGCAAATTTTGAGGCTACTCCAGAGGACTAGCTAAGGCAGTCCAAATTTCAATGCAGGAGGTAACTGCTGGCTAGGAAGGGAGTTTGGGAAAGCTGGCGTCAGACAAGGTGTGTCTGACAGATACACTGCCAGTACCACTTTCAGCTTGTGAGACCCAGATGGACTCTCAGACACCTTCCAAAGGGCTGCTCCCCAGCAGCTGCTCCCCAGCCATGTTCCTGCAGTGGACTCTCCTCTGTGCGCAGTTGTTATTTTCACCAAGGAGTTTCATCCCGTGTTTTTTCAGAAAAAATGCTTTTCACTTTCTGTACAGTCCGACTTTGTAAAAGAAGAGGTCACATCGTAGCCAGTATCACCTCTTACTCCTTTTTTTTCCCTTGGCCCATTGTTGCTGGAACAACTTTTTTTTACATTCTTGGGACTTGTATTTAAATTATTATTTAAAGGAATTACCAGTTCTGCTTAACTCCCTTTTCCTTCAGGCTTCCTCCCTGAAATAACCTTCTAATTCTGATTTTATTCAAGACTTTTGTCTACAGTTTGCTCTTCTCTCACTTTGTATTCCTGAACAGTAAATACATTACCTTTTATCTTCATAGTCAACCTGTTTGGTTTTACTGGTTAGACTCAAACCTAGAATTTACCTTTTTTAATTACTTTTTATATTTATAAAGAAGGCGAAAAAAATCATTTTCCATCTCATTCATATAGGTAGGAATAGACACATATATTTATGAAACCCATTATGGCAACAAGTGTTGGAATTTCTCGCCAGTCTGCATCCCACTCATCCTTTCCCAGCAGATGTGCAGATGATTATAGCTCTCCGTGACCACCCGTCACACTCTGTGCTTTGGATGACATTGCTGGATGCTGAAAGGCTGCCTGGTCCACCTGATTTTCCTACTACAGAAGCCTGCAGGAACATGTGCAGCCATAGTGCTCCTTCTTTCCCTGTCATCCTCACTGACAGAGCCAGTAACTCCTGGGAAACCTTTGCCTCTTCTTTAGTGCCACAGATCACTCAGCAATGGAGGCGTGTGGTGTTTTCTTCTGCATTGCTGGTGTTCAGTCCCCACTTCGTGTTTGGGCGAGGATCTAGTCAATGTTTCCTACTAAGGAACAAGTGACCAACTTCCCTTTGCACAACAGCATTCCCTCTGTCATTAGCAATGTTGCTGCAAACATTCAGCTTCCAGGCTTTTGCATTTTCAGGCCTCTGCATCCACTCTATCTGGGCCTGTGGAATGATGATCCTTTCTCCACCTGACTTTTCCTCACCCAGCTCTTGCAGTCTGCTTCCACAGAAGTTTCCCCAGAACAATTCTCCACACTGGAGGATGTTGTTCTCCTCACCCTCACCAGGAGAAAATGTGGAGTTCAGTCCTTGGCAACCCAGCCCAGGATCCAGGCTGAAACATGGCATGTTTGTGGTGACCATGTGGGCCTGGCCATCACAGGTCAAGATGTGTCTGGGTTCCATCAGCACTGATCCATCATTCCTGCCTCTCAGGCCGTGTCCCAGCCCAGCTGTTAGCCATGTGAAATTCTCCCTTGTTACCCCCTATTCACTCACAGATTCTGGGGCTGGGGGTTCACAGGCTCTCTCCCAATCCAGCTGCCTCCTGCTCTCTTATTAGGTTGCAAAAAGAGGGCAGAGATGCTACTTCTCATTAAACTGATGTAGCTGGAGAAGCAGCAGCAGATGGCTCTGGCTGGAGGGATTATGTGGCTGTGCTGGGATTCTCTATAAATTCATCTCAGTCAGACCAGTTTTCTCATGATCTGGAAAGGCTAAATGAGAAAGACTCCTAAAGCAGGTGAGGAGGAGGAATAGTATTAGAGTCACAACAAATCCCCTTCATTAGTTTCTGAGCAAGGGCATTGTTTCTGGCTGCCAGTGCAGCTTGTCTCACAACAGAAATGGTGTTGGCTGCACCAATTCTAGACATCAGCTCTTTTCACTACAAGATTGCCTTGTCAGAAGGAGAGCCAAGATTCACCTAGGTGAGCTGGTGTCTCCTCTGTGTAGGCAACTGCATCTTGTAAGAGAAGCCCAACCTTTGAGAGACCTTGTTTTTCCCTCAGTGTGCATAGATACCATTGGCTTTGTTAGCTGTTAGTATGTGTGTCAGGCATCAAAAACCCTATTATTCAAAAGGAGTAAGGTAAAAATTTTCAGCTGTGTTATTTTAGCTATTTTTCTTACAATTTATCTTCAATATCTCTGAAAATATAATGAGGTTGGTTCTTCCTGTGTGGAACCTTATGAAAGAGATGGTAACTATGTCCCCCTATTTTTTTACAGTCTGTCCAGACAGCTGATATTTTAACGCACTACAGGCCACCAAGTTTCTCCAGTCTCAGAAGGGCTGGGTTAAGATCAGGGTTATACTTCCCTAGCCCAAATGTGGATAGGTGTCTACCGAAACAGGGCCATTTCCAAAGTTTATCAGTTGATGCCTTAAATTCTTTTCCAAATAATCAGGAATAAATAACTCAAGTTTGTGTCTCCTCTCAACATTGAAAGAAGTGTTCCTATGTATATAAGTCAAGAGATTTCTGCAAGCCTGCATATTTTTTGACATCTCCAGAAACACTTTGGGGTTTGCATTTTTCTTTTTTTAACTTGTAACATTTTGCAGTGGGCAGCTGCACCATGGTACCTCAATTGAAGGACATGGGAAAGGCTGAGCCCTCAGAGGCAGGGATTGCTGTGGAGTGGGGGTGTGATAGGAAAGGGAAGCAACTTTGTAGAATTGTCACTGATGGGTAACTTAGATAAGGCGGTGTAGGCATGGGGAGATCAGCATGCCTAGGTTAGAAAATCTATCCCAAAATTCATGACTTAGATGCATGCAAATGATAGAGGGAATTTTAGACAAGCTGATTCAACTATTATACTAAATTTTTGCAGATAGATGTTCAAACTGATTATTAATCAAGCTAAGATACCTAGTTTCCTCTTTCTTTTCTCAGTACTTCTAGCGGCTGTCAGTGCATCTTGTTTTATAACATACCAGCTGTGAAGTGTGAGGGTTATTTCCTAGTTTCTGAAATGCTCCAAATACTTCTTGGGACTCAGAAGCAAGTATTTCCTATGCTCAACAAAAATTATGAGGGCCATTCCTATAATTTCTCCTAAATCTAGGCGAGTTTTCACTCAGCCTGAGCACTGATCAACTGTTGGCACAACCCAAACCCACAGAAGACATGTGACCCTTTCAGCTGTGGGGCTGCATTTGACCCATGAATGAGCAAGTAAGGGACAGGATCTCCACCCAGGTCACACCCAGGGAAATGTATTCTTAATGTGAGATATGGGTTTGTGGTACAGAGGAGAGATATTTTGGCAGAGAAACCAGCCTGTGTCCAAGCATATTTGGGAAGTCAAATATATAGGAGCCAAGTCTCAGTTCTCACATTAAAATCAATCAATTAGGCTCTTAATCATCTCATTGCAACATTCTGTTTAATGCTGCCAAGCTGAGCTGGTCAAGAGAATTTGTTTTCTCTCCAGTGTACCCCAGGACTAGCATAACAGGCTAGAAAATCCCACATCTTGTGGGAGCTGCCAGGTCCTCTTCGTTTGTGAAGACAGAAAGATGACAAATCAGGGCAGAAGGCAGAGCAAAGGGAACGGGCAATCACAGCATTCCCATTCTCTTGTCCAAATTGTCTGCCTCCCAAATTGCAAAGGCCAGAAATAAAATGAACTCATGCAACCCTATAAGAAGCAAGGGACGCTCAGGCAGAAATGCAAAGGAGAGCTGGTGTCATGGAGCAACAAGCTATGCAAAATGAGAAGATGCATCCAGGAAAACAAAGCTGACTGGCAAGGTCCAAGGGGACTATCTTGCTTTATACCCAGTATGGATATTACTCAAAAACGCTTTGAAAAGCACATATTAACCTTCCTTCAAGAAATAAGGAATCCCCACATAACTGCTCTCCCCCATGAATAGAAGCACCTTGTGAAAATGTCTCTGGAATCACAGCCTGCAGTCCCCCTCTCTCACCAACTTTGCACTGGGAATGCACCTCCAGCAAGTGCCAGCAGGAGCCAGAGCCTTCCCAGCAGAGGCTGAGCTCTGCCACACTCTGCTTCCAAGTTCTAGGTTCTAAGCACCTAACAATTCAACTTCTCAATGCACAGAATGTTTTGGCATAGGCCTTTTGCCACTCTAAAAGCCAGTATTGTGTAAATCATTGCTGTAAGCATCAATTTAAAAAAATTAAATAAACCTGATTGCAAAATTATGCCACAGGAAGAAGATATTTTCTTTCTTAGGTAGTGTCGTTATAAGTAGAGCTCTTACTGAAAAAAAACATTTGGAAGAAAGTAGCTTTGGAGCCTGACCCTGGAAGATCCAAACTAGCATGGCCTCTCCTCAAAGCTGAGCAATAAGCCATAGCGTTAGTAAATGGCACTTTGATCAAAAGCTATTCCTGTGTCTCTAGATACCTTCAACCCCCTGGTATATTCTCTCATGATCAGAAACTATTAGCTTCACATCACTGGTTTTGGTGTGGCACCTCTGTAAAGAAACAGGTTGCAGCTGTACCCAAGCATTTGGCTTAGCTCAGCGCAGCAGGAGATGCTGGAAGCAGGGGGTTAACATGTTGGAGTAACCACAGCCCTTCAACTTCCCCTTGCAGCCAAACTCAGAACCTGCCAAGTGCTGTGTTCCAATAAAACGCAACTCACACGATCTGTAAGTGCAATAAAATAGCTGTTAACAATTCTGTAACTCTCCCTCTTTTAGCTTGTAAAAGCCTGAAGGTCAGCTGGAAGTCAAGCTGCATTTCTTTGGAAAGAGGGCAGGCCAGTCCCGGGTGACCCGTTCCTGTCCTTTTGCCTCCTCCCCTGGGGTTTCTGAAGGGCAAGCACTGTGCTTGGAGGGGGGCCTCTTCCTTATTCCCTCTGCAGGGGAGCAAACAGAGCAGAAGGGTGTGGCCAAAGGGGAGCAGGTACCAAAGGACCTTGCCATGCCAGGGCAGCTCAGCTCTGCCTTTCATCAGCAGTGACAGAGTGAACATCTCCATTTGGTCTTTTGGGGGAAACAAGCTGATGTTTCCCCTTCCCTGGACTTGACACTGCAGACTCTCAGGACCATGGAGTGAAAAGAGAAGCAATTTCAAACCCTGTACCTCTAAGAAGGAGCAAGTCTTAAAATCACCCGGTGACCTCCAGGCTGCTGAGGTTTGGGGCTAGGTATGCAAACCCAAACACAGTGCTCCTGCAGTCGTGTATGTTGAAATTTAGGGTCACCAATCAAGGAACTGAAGCGGCTCTGCCACATAAGAGAGTGGGGAAGTGGGACGGGTGCAGAGGAAGAACAAGGGTAAGGGACGCAGAAAGAAATCATCCCCACTCCCTCATCACAAGACACTTCATTTCTAGTTTGGCAAATCAAGTGAATTTATTTGTCATCTCCAGGGTCAAAAGCTTCCTCATTTAGTCAATGAGATTTGGAGGGACAGAATGTGCCAACACTTAGAGTAAAAACAACCAATATGAAAACAGTGTTTTCCCCAGTAATTTCCCAGTTGTGACCCCAAGTCTATAAAATTCTTGAAAGAAAGAACATCCAGACAGGCCAGACAGAAAGCTGAGCCACACCGCTGGAGCAGCCCTGGTGAAAGTTGCAGTCGTTGCAAAATGGCATAATCCACTTCAGTTAATTACCAGTTGCGAGAGCAAACCCTTCATGGCTGGATCCTTTTATTCTCTTAGCAAATGCTATGTTATTATACTTATATTTTACATTAAAACTCTGATTATTTCAGCTAAGAAAGGAGGGAGTCAAAGGGGGAAAACAAAGAAGTGCACTAACCTGCAAAACCAGTTCAAACACAGGCTTTAAAATCAAGCACTTTTTCCAGGATGACATAGGAATACTCAAATCCCTGCTCTTCCTGACAGGCTTTTGCTTGCCATTACCTTATAGTAGCTGAGGCCAGGGTCTTCAGGGGCAGATTTGGATGAGCACCGAGAGAGAGGAGGAAAGGTGGAGCTGAACACCATCAGCAGGCTGAGTATCTCCCTCCCCTCCAGGTGCTGTGAGCCTGTGTGCACAGAGATCCTAAGGTATAGACATATCTGTAAAACTCACACAGACCAAGTGCCAACCTTTTAAATTTTTTTTTTTCCCAGAAGTGCCCTTTAGAAAGTCCATTCGCCAAAACACCTTTGGCAAAAAAATACAACAGCAGCCTAGGTAACAGTAAGATGCACCAAAATTATGATGTAACATTCAGTTTTTCACCCAGTCTGGTGTCTTCTGTCCAGATTTAATCGGGGAAAAATCTGGGTTCCTTGGGGATTTGATTACAGGAAACCAGCTGTAGTGCTGGAAGAAGACAGAGCTTTTACAGAGGGAGCTGGTGGGGTTTGTGCCTGGTGAAGAACTACAAAAGTTCAAATTGGCCTCGATACGATCTCTGTTCTGCACTCTTGTCTGGAAAACAGCACAGAGATACAGTAAGGTGTGGGTGGTCAAGAGCTGGGGAAACAGCACATAAATCCAGAAAACAGCCCCCGGGATGTGCCACGCAGGGCTGGCATCCCATCACCTTCATCCGCCAGTGTGTGCTTCCCCTCAGCGCTGCTGCTGCCGCCGCTGCTGTGGGGAAAACCGCCCGATAAGGTGGATTTTGTCCTGAGCCCGGCGGGATCCCCGCAGCCCGGTCTCGCAGTGCTGGGGCGGCGGGGGCGATGGAGGCGAGGGAGGCGGAGGGAAGCGATGGAAACGGTGGATGCGGTGGATGCAATGAAGGCGATGAAGGCGGTGAAGGCGATGAAGGCGATGAAGGCGATGAAGGCGTTGAAGGCGGTGGAGCCGCCGCTGCCCCGGGCGGGCGCGGACGGAGCCCGCGCGCGCAGCGCCACCAAGCGGCGGCCGGCGGCTCCCGCCGAACGAGGAGGTCCCAGCAGGAGCGCAGCCGCCAAGGTGGAAGGATGGAGAGCAGAATGAAGCTCTCAGAATCCAAGAGGAAATGGCCAGCGACCTGTTAGGCTATTTGGCCAAGAAGGCCAGTGGCAGTCTGGCTTTTGTCAGCAACAGTGTGGCCAGCAGGACCGGGGCTGTGATTGTCCCCCTGCACTCGGCACTGCTGAGGCCGCACCTTGACTACTGGGCTCAGTTTTGGGCTCCTCAGCAAAAAAGGGCAGAGCTGAAGCATGTCCAGAGAAAGGCAATGAAGCTGGGGAAGGGTCCAGAGCATAAGCCTGATGAGAAATGGCTNCCCATCACCTTCATCCGCCAGTGTGTGCGTCCCCTCAGCTCTGCTGCTGCCGCCGCTGCTGTGGGGAAAACCGCCCGATAAGGTGGATTTTGTCCTGAGCCCGGCGGGATCCCCGCAGCCCGGTCTCGCAGTGCTGGGGCGGCGGGGGCGATGGAGGCGAGGGAGGCGGNCAGAGCATAAGCCTGATGAGAAATGGCTGAAGGAGCTGGGGGTATTTAACCTGGAGAACCAGGGAGAGACCTTACCACTCTCGACAACTGCCTGAAAGGAGGCTGTAGCAAGGTGGGGGTCAGTCTCTTCTACAGACAGTAAGTGACAGGATGAGAGGAAATAATCTCAGCTTGCACCAGGACAGGTTTAGATTGGATATTTCTTCATGAAAAGGGTAGTCAAGCACTGGAACAGGCTGCCCAGTGAAATCACCATCCTGAAAGTGTTCAAAAGATGTGTGGATGGGGCACCTGGGGACATGGTTTAATGGTGAACACGGCAGTACTGAGTTAACAGCTGGATGCAGTGAACTTGGAGGTCTTTTCCCTTAGGATTCTGTATTTTTTCATGTGCTATCCACTGAGAATTCCGTGGGAGTGATAAGGGAATTGCCCTTTAACAGCAGAAGCAGACTGACAAAAGGAGGTGAGGAGCAGCAGGAAAACAAAATTAGGCAGAGGAAGATGAGGCCATGATAGTCAAAACTTAAGCATCCAGACCATAAAAATGCAATGGAGGATAAAATCCTACCTAGAAAAAGAGAAATTGCATGGCTGAAATATCCCAACAAGACACTTTGGTGCAGGCATGAAGAGGGGACAAAATCCCTGACCAATGACAGGATGTAGCAAGGAATTTAGGAGACAAAAGTGAGCTGAGAAGAAAAAAAAAGCCTCAAATAACTAAAAGGAAGAGTAACATTTTAAATAAAATGGCTCTGATGGCTCACAATGGAAAAAATAATCAGGTTGATTTCTCAGTTCATGGAAGTCTCTAAAGCCACTATAGCCTACTTCTGCATTGATTAAAACAAATCAATAATCTCTGAGTTTTATATTAATACTGAAAAGTAGATTCAGTTAAAAGTATTTCCCATAGTTCACAAGTGCCTGTCACTCATCCCAGGAAATTCCACAAAATGTAAAAGCACACAGAAAAGACAGCATTTAATGATATTGAATACAACTTCACTGAAAGTTTCAAATCTGTGCAGAACTCAAGTGTGTAACAAAATGAACAGGCAAATCTGATTTAACTTTTACTTTTTTCCTCCCCTCAGCAAAGTACTAGATTCTCACGGCTTTTTTTGAATTCAGGGGTTTTGGGGTACACTGTTTATGACAATACTTCTCATTTATGTACATTTTGCTTGAAAAAAAAAAGATTAAAGCATTAAAAAAGCACATCAAAAGCACCACAACTGTGCTAGATTCCCAGGTAGAAATTCTGTCTCTTGAATAACTCTGTATAAGTGAATTAATTACTCCAGCTCTAAAGAGAAAATCTTATAAACTCTACTATGAAGAGGTACAAAATATGAGGTTATTTCAATATTTCTACTTGTCAGCCTGGGATGCCATTGCTGAAAAAATACGATTAACAAAATTTCCCTTGTGAAAACTCTTGTAACATTCCAAATCCCACCAGATTTGAACAAGGCAGTAAAAAGAATAGAACATCATTAGAAATATGAGAATTTTTTTTTTCTAAACAACTATGTAAGAAGTTAATGGCAGGTTTCTTTTAGGTGGTCCCCATCTAAAACTATATATCACCATATCACTCAATGTTTTCACACTAGATCTTCCAAAATCTAGTGCCCATGGGTGGGCACACGGGATGTGAGCAGAAGCTAATGTTGTGATATGAGTAGCTTACCTAAAAATAGTAGCAGCTATTTGGGTCAATGCATGATAATGAAAACTTGCTTTCAGACTACTAAATGCTGAATAATGAATCTACAGCATGCCTGAAGTAAAGTGTCTAACTAAGTACTACCCAGGGATGATGTGTATCAATCCCACTTCCAACGGGAAAAGGAAGATTCTTGTGAAACTCAGACCACCACTACGCTTTACCAAATCCATAAAGAGCAGCCATGTGAGACTGCAAAAGCATGGAACAAATTCCCATGAACCACCTACCAAAATGTTGCCTTCTGATCAATAAACTATTCTAAATCAAACCTCTAATCTTGAGTAGCTTGAAACAATTCCTGACATTTCAGATTAAAAAAGTCAGTCACAAAACCACACGTAACATATTAACTCCACTTAATCTTATACTGATCAAGGACAATCAGTACTGACTCTGGGTACTAGAGAATTAAACAAGTCCGAATATATTAACAACTAAGAGAGAAAGCCACAAATGTTATCTAGGAGAAAAATACGGAGATTTAGGGGCTTATACCAATGATTATTCTAGGTGAGGTATCAGAGCCCCAAAATTGGTGACACCGATTTTCAAGCAAAACAAAGGCAGTTTCCAGAGGAACAGGGGTCTGGCCTAGCATTACCAAAACTAGTCCTGAGTTGGCCATAATAGCAGTGCTCAATGCAGTTCAGGTGAGCACTGACACCCTGATGTGGTTTCCTGAACCCTCATTTTGGTGGTTCTCTTGCTCTAACCCTCCAGAGCTGGATGCTTTTCGTGTGCCAGAGAGATTCCCACACTTTGGAGTTTCCTCAGCTACTACTGCACTAAAAATTCCAATTAGGTAAAGAAGTGCCAACTGAGGCAGAGGCTTTTTATCAGACCATGCACTAGTCTGTCTCTGCTGAGCCAGGGGCAGCACTGGACCAGCTCAGATACACATTCTGCTCACCCCTCCCCACCCCAACCAGGCACCAAAAAGTTTCAGCTGCCACAGAAGTGAGGCAGATTGTCTGGAGAGTGAGAGAAAACAAGCAGAGACAGAGCCTGTGTCTCTCCATGTACCAGCACAAGGGCAGAGGTGTGCCAAGCACCAGAGCTGGCCCAGGAACCGTGGCAGATCCCCAGCCTGGCTGGCTGCTCAGCACCCGCAGTCAGGGCACGTGCTTGCTCACAAAGCTCCCGCAGGGGAGTCTGCAAGATCCTCACACAACAACTAAGGAGTTCAGGAAATGCTCCAAACTCATCAGAAGGCAGATGAGGACAGCCAAGCAGATTTTCTCTCTCTTGAGAGAGTTTTGGTATCTGATGAGACAATCCAGGGCCAGAATAGCAGTTTAGTGTTAGTGGAGGAATAGCATTTCCTTGGAGATACTACTTCCTTTGTACACCAAACCTATTAAAGATGCACTGTTTACTTTGGGATGGGTCCTTTCTTTAAAATATATTAAGAACATGCTTGAGAGTTAGACCTTGATTTATGCTTGCCTGAAAGCTCATGTTGTAGATAGGGCAGTTTGATTGCTAGAATTTTGTTCAGATACAGAGCAGGTACAAATTCACAGAGATGAAATTTTGAGATTAAGGCATACAAGAGTCCAAATCCCAGAAAAACATGCCTAACTTGGAGCAGTCTCCATGTCCCAAGTCCCTGCTCTCTGCACATGTACCTCAGAGTTTCAAGAGCATTTGCCACTTGAGCTTACAGCTGACCCAAGCTTTACCCTCACCTGCCCTTCAATGCCAGAAGGTGCCAGCCCTGCCCTTGTGTGGCTCCTTGGTGTGAGCCCCGTCAGCCTCTGAAGTCAGTGACCCTCTTACCAGGCAGGTTTCTGCTGGGGCTTTACTCCCTGGACCACTTCAGGGCTGGCAAAAAGGACTCAGCAGGAGCTGAGGGAAGCAGTAAGCAAGGGTCTGTTCTTTCTGCAGGGTGCTGGGTGTCAGAGAAGCTGTGTGAAGCCTCACCCTCACTGAGCAATTCTTTCAGTGAAATAACCTGTGAGGCAAACAAGAGTCCTAAAAAATCTTGTCCTATCAACATGATACATATATTCCACTCTACACACACCCACACTCTTGTCTCTAATTGCTCAGGTGAGGAGGTGCCAGGGTGTATAAGAATACACAACAAATTAATTCTCTTTTTTAAATAAGTGAAATTCAGACACCACCCTAGGTCAAAGGGAACTCTGGGAATTTTTACCCTAAAAACCAGAGCAGTACTGAGAGGTTCAGTTATCCATGCTTCTACTGGCAATGCTACTGCAAGCAGAAAGGGCATTTTATTTAGCAAGTGAAGACAGGGACACGCTGTCAGTGGTTTAATAGCTTTTCCATTTAAAAAAATATAGAAGACTTACTGTGAAATTGAATCTCCAACACGAAGAAAAAGTTTAATAAACCTTTCAAAATGTGTAAGAAAGGAAAAGCCTTTACTCCGAGGATGCAGAGCAGCAGCTCAAGAAACCTGGATGGAACTGATGCACGTCAGAGCCCCTTGGCACCATCACGCAGTCCAGACTTGCTGGTCACACATTCACCTTCTGTAGCACCATCTGCCATTTTACCAAGTAACTCTTCCCAGGACAAGTTTTCTGCTGCTAACGAGGATGCATCCAGCAGAACAGGAACTCCCATCAAATTCTGACAGCATCCCAGTTACACTGAAAAAAGATCCAATCACAGATTTTTGCCCAGAGAAGTATGTAACACCTTGTCAGCAAATCTGCCTGGCCAGGCAGAAGAAAGCTGTCCAGGCAGTTCAGAACTCTGAGGCAGCACACTGAGTGACCTCCATGTGCCAGCTTTAGAAATCTGGGAGAATGATGAGGATCAATTTAAGTGACTTGCACAATTCTAGCTGCTGATACAGATGATTGTGACAGCATTTCCCATGAATTATTTTCTTGTAATATACAGTGAAAGGGAAGATGAGCCTAATTAAACATTTTGAGCATCGCTATATTAACACAATTTTACACAGCCCAGACTAATTTCAAGCTGGAGCACCGGGATTAGTCTTTGAGCATGGCACTGCATGCAGGAGTAGACAGCACCCCTTTGCAAATGCCCTCTGGCACGTGTGACTACAAGAAGGTTAGTATGACAAAATAATGTCATTCTGAGTAACCGCTGGAAAGATCAGGTTGTTTAAGCTGTGTTTGCAAACCTGCTGTGCTAAGTCAGGTACACGGAGCTGTGTAGTACAGCTGCATATGGCCCATCAGATCCAGGTAGGACCCATCCAAGATGCAACAAACTTCCCAGGATGTTCCTAGTTCCCATGGGAGACAAAACCTGACAGTTCATTCTCTAGAAAGTCCTAGATCAGGTGGCTTAGTGCCTTTATTAGGGATGAGGAAGTGCTTTTTGACTTCCACATTCCCAGCTAGCTGGAGCCCTGAATGGTAAGTCTCCATCAGTCCCTTCCCTCACACGAAAAGCCATAGCTGGAAAATACAGAAATCTGTATCAAGGAGCATGTAGGAAACAATTCCAGATGGGGTAGTACAGCAGCAGCAACAGAGGCATCCATGAAGGTTAGAACAAAAAAGCTGATGCCTACAACTATGAAACGCCGAATCTTTCTGAGCTTCTGTTGTAGACCAGAGACAGAAGATAGAGAAACTTAACAGATACTTAAGAAGACCGATGTGTAAGTGGAATCCGAAACTTTAACATTGCTGAAGTTTTTTTTTGCAGAAATCAACATCTATATGGATCTCAGTTGCAAATAAGAGCTTTTGCTTGATTGACTACAGGAAAACAACAAATAAAGTAAAAAATGGGAATTCCTTGGATCAGTCACATCACTTTATAATCATATTAAGCTTCTTCTGCTGTAGTCCTTGAGCACGCCACGACATCTGATAAAATACTACCCCAATGGCACTGCTTACAGTATGACTGTACCGGCTCAGACAATCTACTCAGGAGTTCTGAAGGCTGTTTCCCTGTTATACCGAATAGTTGCTTAGCAAATGCGTAACAAGAAAATCAAGAGCAACATATGCAGCAATAGTTCTTTCCCCAGCTTCTCATCACTTTTCCTTGACAACCTCTATTAAGTAATTAATACAGAAAACACATCCCACAGCTCCCATCAACACCTTCTGAACACCTGCCTAGGAAGAATACAAGGTTTGAGCCAGGGGAATTTCACTTGCTTTGACTTACAGGTGTAGAGCAGTTCAATAAGGCCCCTTTAATTATCCAGTGTGAAGGATAGCATCAATTTCAGGATGGGTAATTAATGAAAAGCTGGTAATCTTTTAACAGGACTCAGTGCACGTGGCTCATTTCTTTGTTGTCCTCTTTCAGATACAAGATTTGATAGGGAGGATGAAAATTGGTGTTTTATCCCCCCCCTTAAGGAATCTAGAGAGTGACAGCTTCTGTACACCATTAAAGAAACTGAAGAGGGTCTCCAGATCACACAGTAAGGCCAGGATTGCATTTGCATGTTAGTGAAGCCGTTTTGAAGGACCTTAATCCAGACCCTACTCCTTGGTTAGTGCCGACTTAAAAGCAGTACCTGCAATCCTCTTCTCCAACTTGTCTAATACTAGTGAAAGCTTGGCAGGCTGTCCCTCCTCAGCTAACAACAGCTCCAGGGCTTGGAAGGAAGGGTGTGGAGGACGGGGAGGGAACGTACTGCATGGTGAGCAAATACAGAACCCAACAAGGTGCGGACATGGCATCGGATGCTGACAAAGCAGCCACCTTCATTCCAAGAGTTAGGGAGGGCATCACCTGAGGAGAGTCCACGTCTCTGTGTGATGGGCATTTATGCAGGTGGTTTTAGGGGGTTAAACTGGCACATTAATCCTTATGACTCCCAAATTATCTGTGACCATTCCTACTTTATGAAAGTTTTCAAGTGATAAACACACTAGTACTTTTTAGGCTGGAAAGGATATTCTTCTGTAAAACCGCAAGATCAATAGGCAGTAGTTAAACTTACAAAAATTAATTCAAAACAGAAATTTAGAAAGAATAATCCAAAGTAATTTTCTACAAATGAAATTAATTTGTGAAGCTCATTGATACAGGATGTTATAGAGGGCAATACAACAATCAAAAGGAAACAAAATAAGCTTGTGGAAAATAGACCCAGCATATTTATTAAGATAGAAGCCACCTTTGTCTCCGCAAGTAACTGAACAGCAAAATGTCTGAACTGGTAAAAGATACCTTGTACATCCATGCATTTCACATGCTATTTCCCCTACACTTCGGCAACTTCCAAACACAGGATGCAAGGCAAATACGAAAGTCTCGGGAATAATTTTGTCACTCAGCCTTGGGTCTCTAAAAATGCAGAAACAATGCGTGTTCTGATTAATTCATTCAAGATTATTCCCATTTTCTGAGAAAAACCAAACATTTGCATGATATGAAACACAACAGAACATACTGGGTTAAAAAGTGAGGAAAACCACAAGTTTGTCTGTCCCAATTTCCTATTGTTGTTAGTTAGGTATTTCAACTTGCTCCATTTGCATTGTTTTGCTAGGTCAAAGCATTCAGCTTCCACTGATGAAAACCTGATCTTAAAAATCAGTCCAAGCTCACTCAACACAAAAATCAAGTACTGTTTCTGGTGCTCAAAGTATTTTTTAGGAAAAAAACACAAAGCATCACATGTTCACATGTCAACACCTTTATCATTCTGTTTTTTTTTTTTTTAATCCATCCCCTACAATCTTCCCTACTTATCAGACTGCTGTGACATATACACCTCTACAAATACTGAACTAGTATTGCCATCACGATTTCTGTCGTTTTTAAGCAAAGAAAAAGTCACGTTTATTTTGTAGTAGCAATAGTTTCTTTTTTATTTTTAATATACTTTAGGAAACAATATACAAAGCTGAGCTTTTCCACCATTTTCAAACGGTGAGTTGCTCCAATTACACAAATTCAGCGTTTTGTGATGGTTAAGAACAGCAGTCAGCACCAGACTTAAACAGTTAGCTACAACACAAACATCCTTCAAAATGAAATGTCATAATATCAAGACAGGTAAACCAGGAGTTAACATATGACAACTGTTGGGGAGGTGTCTTAAATCATTCTTGTTGAATTTTATATTTCCTTAAATATTTTATACATATTTTCCTGTTTACAAGTTTTAAACAAAACCTCCCTTGAGGAATTATTTAAGTACAAAAGTGTTCAACAAGAACAGTTCTAATAAAGAATCCCCAAGAAGACCAAATTTTAATGTGTTGACCAAAGGAAATGAAAACCAGTGTTTCTTTGCTTTAACATGTTTATTACAACAGATACAATTCACATCTGACTAGCTTTTTTTTTTCCTCTTTCCCCTCCCACAACCATGTTAACATGTTCATTGGGCTATTTCCTTATATTTGAGCAAGTAATGTACTTTCAGCACACATGCCCAGCAGTACTATAAGTCCATTCTTACAGGGTGCAAATGGAAATACGTTTCAATAATTTATACAAACAAGTGGGTTATGCTCAATCACTGCAATTTTAAGCTACTGTACACAGGAATGAAAAGATTATAGAAAAAGTGCCATAGCAACAGTGCCTTAAGAAAAGAGAAAATTAGAAGCATTAAAAAGCTGATAAAATCAGATTTAGGATTTCACGGGGAAATGGAACACAGAAGATGAAAAACATTTCTCTGTAAAACAGAAATGGAGAAGCACTGCTCTTGACTCGGTGCAAGTGTGGAAACAGTTGTTTCGTGGTATTTTGTACATTGCCCAAACTGTTGCAGCCTTAGACACAGATCGCCTGGCGCTTGCATTGAATTTTAGGAAATGAAAAATTTCTGAATGATAAATTAACTAAAAATAATTTTGCAGACAGGTTTACATGTAAGAGGCTAGGTATTTAGCCACCTCAGCATTGATTAGTTTTGGATGTCTAAGCTCTGATACACATGGCTTCCCATGGCTTCACTCTACAAAATATATTTACAACGTGAAGAATACATCTACAAGAAATCTACATTTCAAGGGTTTTACAAATCATTCTTGTATCTTTCCCCTGAATTTGACTCCCTCCTGTCCCCTTCCCCATGTCAACTTTTTTTTTCTGCCCAGCTCAACGGTCCAAAGTCTACTCAAATGCAGCTCAAAAGTGTTAAGACTGGGCATCAGTTTAATAGTTCCTGTACTCAAAACCATGTGCAATTGTTTACAACTTTTCACACCATGAAGGAATTCTGATTCTTTAGCTTTTCAAGTTCTTTAATTTGTTGCCTCAAAAATAGTATCCTGCAAGAGAAAATAAATAAATTAGTATAAACATTTCCATTATACAGATGTATTAAATAAGCATCTACACAAGTACTTCTACAATTTCAGTGAAAGATACCAAGTTCCTTAGCTCCACTGAAAAAATTCATATATTAAGTTAATTCCCAATCAGCTCAATAACCTACAAACATATGCAGATGCACAAAGGCTTAGTGTGTTTGACAGTTTAGTTCAAAAACCTAAGTTGCTCTATTTCTATTATGACTGATACACTGTTATGTTTAGGTCTACTCTTCACTTGAATGTAGCTCCCAGAAAAAGCAGGACATCGGCAAGTAAGCCACGTAACTGAATAATCTGGAGAACAGCTTTATTCCTGTGTCATGCAGTTTTTCAGACTGTAAAACAACCTAAAGTGCTCCATTTTTTTTAAACAACTGAGTTTCCTTCTAGGTGCAACACTGTTTTTAGTATTTGGTTCTGCAGCTAGTGGTAGTCTCTAGTTATGGAAAGCTCCAATCTCAGAAATATTTGATGCATCATTAAAGGGCATCTAAGAAAAAAAGTTGTAACTACACCTTGCTTAGAAATAAGTTATATTCCTTACAACTTTTTATACATTCTTCTTCTACTGAACTGACATAAGCAACTACTGAGACTAACAAACATTTGGTTTACAGGACTGTTTCCCAGAATTTTTAATGAACATTCTGAAACCACTTTTCATGATGCTGAAGTGTAACACAAACATGTCAGTGAAATAAGAAAATATGCAGGGAGAGTTTAGGTTTTATATAAATATTCTATGAAGTCTAAAGCGACTTTAATCAATGCAGAAAAAGCATCAATTCAGCAGCCTTCTGTGGAACACTTCACAAATATGTGCCCAGTTCAGGAAAATGAATTTTCTACTGAAAAGTAGGTGAAAAATTATTAAGATAGACACACTGAAAAGATAACATTTAACTTCAAGGCATGGGCATATAAAATGTATCAGTCAATGAAAAGTGCCTTTTCACATGCTGTCACTTATGATTCAAACAAGGTATGTGCTTTGTCTAGAGATTAAGCTCCTTCTCAGAGGAAATTTAAGTAGTACTCTTCTGTGCAGAAGTACAGAAACAGTATCATCATTTAAGTGTATTGATTTTGACAATGCCATCCTTTGCGAAAGCCTCCCCCATCAACTTGGTTACTTATGCCTTGTATTCCACATCTTTGGGATTGCAGCAAAAATAAAAGATACATGTTACTACAGGCTTAAAATCATAATAATAATTATCCATTGACAGTTTAAGGATACAAAGTGTACAAGAAACAAGGTGCTATTTAATGAGCTGAACATTGATATTTGACATTTTATTTCAGATCAAATGTGCACTCAGAGACAAATGACACCTTAGGAATTGAAAACTGTAAGAAACCAAGCAGTTCATTAATATACTACAGAAATCGTTCATGTAGTGAAGTTACAAAATAAAGCTTTAGAAAAAATGGGTATTTTCAATTCTTGATCAGGAAAGGTTTACAAATATATTATAGACTGCTTCTAAAGGATTGTTTCACTAACTGCCAAAATGCAAGAGATTCTAGAATAAATGCAGCTATTTTAACAGCATGCAACACAATTAAGGTGGCTTCAAACAGTAAATGAGAAGCACTGTATTCAAACTGTAGTGTGATTTAATAGCTGGGATAACATCATTGAAAAAGGAAACAGAGTATGAAAGTAGATTCAGGACCATGACTACTGGTGAAAAATTTGAGCATTTATTTTAAGATTACAGTTTCCAACTTTGCACAAAAGTATTCAAAAGTGTGGCTGTGTATCGCTTCAGTGATACAAAAGACACCTATCACTGACTTAAGAAGCAAAGTCTACTTTTGTTTTAGCACACATTGATTTTTCCTTAGCTTGTGATGTAAATTACATGTGTTTATACTTGCTCTGGCTTTACACCTGTTGAATCTCTCACACCAACTGTAGTGTTTCAGATCAGGAAAAACTGTGTAGATGTGTACCTATGTGATCCATGCACTATGTACGGACAGATACTCCAGAAGCATGCTGAAATCCTCTGAGTTTTTTGTAATGCACTAACATATTTTCAAAGGTATTTCTTTTCTATCCAACTGAAAATAGAGAAATTGCCTATCTGGTTCTATTTAGTGGAGGGAAACAGGTAGAATGTACACAGGGAAGAAAGGCAGCTTGCAAACATGGCAAGTACTGGCGTACTTAAAAAGTCATCAGTAAACAGAACTCATGCAAAATAATGCCAGAATGGAACTTCTAATAACACCTCAAAAACTAAAGATAGGCACAGAGCACACACTTACCTTTGCTCACGCAAAGTTGCTTGAATTTCACATACTCGAACTAAAGACCTTAAATTCTTTAATTCAGTACAAATTTCTGACATATGCACACTTCCCATGTTGTGGGCTTCCTCACGTAATCTTGATGCCTGCAGTGGTTACACATAAAGGTTAGGTTTTTGAATCATGCACTGGAAACAACTGGCAGCAGCCAGAGAATTGCTGGATGAGTGTGTCTTGAAATAGCAAAGCACTCTTTCAAAAGGGAGTATTAAATCAGAAACACATTACATTCTCTACAAAAGCCCTTTCCAAATCAGAAATAAACAACACTGCTGCCCAGAAACTGTCTAACCCTGGCCTATGCTGAGGCAGGGATAGTTTAGACTTTCTTGATCCTAACAAATGTTTACCCAACCATCTTGAAAGATGGTATGTGATAGGGCTCTGAGTTTCCAAAGTAATTTGCTCAAGTAGTTCAAAGTCTCCATCCATTATTTCAATGGCAGACTTTAATTTCCCATCTCCTCAGGCCTTAGCGACAAAAATAACTGAATGCCATCTTCTTTCCAGCTACCTTGTACATGACAAAAAAAAACTTTGCAACCCTCTTCAGGTGTTCTCTTCCAGACAAACTCCATTACTTTAATATCCCCACTTAGTCAGCCGGAGACAAGCAGAAGTGTAAATTTAAAGGGCAGGACCTATCCAATTCCCAATTTGTGCATTTCTCGAAGTCTCATCACTGAACTGGATATGACTCCTGAGGACTCCTCAACAGCACCAAGGAGACCAGTGTAATTACTCTGAGGCCCCATGCATTACACTGCAGTAAGGAAGGACTTCTTGCAAATGGCGCATGGAAAAATTGTTTCAAATACAGCCTTCCCTGTAGCATTACTGTTTAGGAATGTTATCCTCTGCTACACTGGGTCTGGCTGGGGTGGAATAAATTCTCTTCATAGCAGTCCACGTGGTGCCATGTTTTGAATCTGTGACCAAGCCAGTGCTGACAACACAATAATATTTTAGCTATTTCTAAGCAGAGCCTACACAGCATCAAGGGTTTCTCCCTTTCTCTGACCCTCTCTCCACCCAGCAAACACACTGTGGGTGGACAATAGGCAGGAAGGGAACAAAAATGGGACAGCTGACCCAAACTGACCTCAGGGATATTCTGTACCACACAATGTGTCATGTTCAGCAGTAAACCTGGGGGCAGTTTTCCAGCAGTTGCCATGGCTCAGGGACTGGCTTGGCATTGGCTGGCTGGTAGTGACTGGTTTTGCATCACTTTCCCCCACCCTCTTTTACTCTTTAACCCGCCTTTACCCCAATTCATGAGTTTTCTCACTTTTGCCTAATTGCTTTCCCTATCCTGCTAGGGCAGAGTGAGCAAGTGCTGTGTGATGCTTAGCTGCCTACTGGGATTCATCCACATCTGCTTAGGTACTCATATGCTTAATTTTTCCTTCCCAAAAATAATGTTATTTAGCACAGGTCACCATCAACTTCCGGCATTTCTCCAGTTCAAAGCAGCATTTTGTGTTCTAATTCCCTACATTAAAATTTTTCTTTTCTGGAGTTTGTTAACATCCAGGAGTACCTTGGTCTCCAGCAGGATATAATTTCCCATGTCTTCCCTGCACAACTCCAGTTACTGTTTTTCAGTTTTCCATGTTAAGTGCTTTTTATGAGTTCTGTGAGGTAACTGCTGTGGTTCAAGAACGTTTTAGCTATTACTACTGCACAGCACATTTCTTCAGGTCTGACTGCTTTAGCGCATACCTGTCCTGGCTATTCTACTTTATTTCCTTATTTATTTTTCAGTTTACTCTGGCATGTGCTCTTCTGCCCTAATTTCAAGTTACACTATGCATCTGGCAGCTATCTGAAGAAACCAAGAGACTGCATTTTTAGTCTCTCCACTTCGATCTATCTTATCTTCTTCACTACATACTGCACCTATACTTTCATTAACTTTTTCTGTTATATCAAATATCTCACTTAAGTGCCTCAAGTGCTACTGTTCAAAATGGGTCTATAAACAACACTACCACGTGAAATCATCTGAAATAGCAGACAGGACGACACAGCATGTAGCACGAAGTACCCAACTGAGTACATGACTGCCTAGCATTAGCTGAGATTTTTGATTTCTTTATTAACCACAAGGGAAAAAACCCCCAAAACCTATGCACTGCATAAATCTGTTTTCTATATTAAGATGACTTGTGATCACTTGTGAATTCAGTACACAGTGAAAATAATACTTTCAAAACTACAGACCAACGCCGTAGATAAGTGCCTGTGCTGCACCATTTCCTTGAAGACATGCCACAGCAACGGCTCAACGTTTGACTCAGTAGAGGTTGGTCATGTCTTAAAACTGACTTAAAAAAATTAATGAAAAGAAGCAAGAATCCTAACAGGGTCTCAGTCTAGACTGTGTTTGTAAGAGTCATCTTGCAAGTTACTACCCAAAAGTCTCCAGTGTAGGTTTGTGCCAGCATGCAACCACTCTTCAAAAGACTAAAGTAAATTGGGATAGGTAAGATTATTATCCCAAATATACTGTACCAGATAGTGCTGCCTGTGAAAAGAATGGAACTAGATTCAATAACCAATATGGTTCCTTTGAGTAATACATTCCAAGCAGCTGACATGCATCCAGTTTCCTTGTATTACGTACAACAGGTTTCATGCAATTAGCTATAATAAATGGATGGCAGTTTTACTGAATTTCCCATTATGTAAAAATAACCCAAATTCAGTCTGAGTCCTCTACATCAAATAACACACAAGGCAGAGTTTCTTTTTCACTGTGTAGAACTAACAGGTCAGTAACTAAAACTGCAGACTAGTCTCAAATGGTTTAACTCTGTACCTAATTTATAACATTTTCAACATTGACGAAAATATTATTTAAAAATATGTTGAAATCTATATTCTTTGCAAACAGAACTTTAGCAGTAAGAAAATAGTTATGAGGATAGCTACTCATCTCAGGGAATTTCAAAAGAACTGAGACTTCAAGTGAGACTGAAAATACCCAATTGCTGAAAGGCAAACACATGTAAAACCTACAGGTCTGGCCTCATCTCTCTTTCCTCTCTTCTGGCTTAGGACGAGCATCAGGGTTTGCAGGTTTTTTAAATACTTTTAATTCCTAGAAAAAGCAACCTGAGTAAGAAACCCAAATTTTAAGCTACACATTATGCATTCTCACAGGGAACAGAGCGAAGGAGTACTCACCTGCTTTTCTGCGTGATCCGCAGGCCAGCCTTGAACATGCTTTATAAGGTTTTCATTGAAGTGTGCTGCTAGCGTAGGCGTTAATGAACATGTGGGTCGTACAGATGTATTTTGTGGTGCAGGTGTTGAGTTTGATGCACTACTGCTAGAGGTATGGTTTGGACCTGGTGATGGACTTCTTTGACTACTAGAAGAAAGAATTAAAAAAAAGCGAGTGAGCATTTAAAAACATACGTGAACCTACAGAGAAATGAACACTGAAAATTCATTGTTTCCAGGCACAAAAATACATAAAGTGTTCAACCACAAGTAAATACTTCTGGTAGACCAAACCTGTGTCACTTTTTTTACAAACCTCTAATTTTTATTGGAATGTTCGAGTGCTGCAACATAACTGGGGGTTTTTGTTGTTTGGTTTTGTTTGTCTGGTTTTTAACTCTGAGAGCTGTTCAAGAGATGTAAGCAGTGCCTAGACGGTGTTGGATAGAGAATATATACATGTATGTTCTTCCTTCAAACAGCCGCAAACCTAAGATTTTCAGTAATGATGTATCAGATGGCAGTCAAACAGGTTTATTCAACAGAGGTTTGCCACAATAATCATTAAGAACAATGCCTGATGTCCTGATCTGAAAATACAGCCATATGGGATTTGAGGAGTTTACTACTCATGTCAAAACACAGCCTCGGAGGTTTTTGTCACATTGTACATCTTCACCTAACGCACTCAGGAGAACAGGAGTATCACAGGACCAGTGTGTTTTTAGCCACCAAACTTAACTGCTTTACTGGAACATACTCAGCATAACAGTGATGGTACCTCTCAGTTATGATGTTCTTTGGCACTACACTTATGGAGAAATAGTAGCACTAATTGTCTAAGTACCTAACAACTCTGCCACTGGCAGAAGCTTTTCAACACAGGCCAAAATTTCAGTCTATTTCTTAAAACTTTTTATCACTTGTAGGCAAGAAGAAAGTATTACGAATGAGAACCAAATTTTAAAGGACTCTTGTTTCATCACCTAACCTAACCTGTCAGTCCCCTTTGAAGACTGAAAACATCCTTACAAAATGCAACTATCTTTCCAGTCCAATGCCCAGACATTTATCCTAATCAACTCACAGTTGCAAAGAATTACAGCATTAAGAATTACAGCCAACAAACTGGATGTCTGACATGGACCTGCTGGAACAAAGCCAGAGGAGAGCCACCAAGTCGATGAGAGGGCTGAAGCACTTCCCCTATCAAAAAAGCAATTCCTGCCCTCTCTTCAAAGCTTGTGAGAGTCACAGTATCTGGAGCACTGTGCAGTGGGAAGACAAAAACTGGACAAGAATTAAACTGCTATAGCAAAGGAATGTGGCAGAGGACCACACAGACAACTAACAGGCTGAAGCACATGCTGCATCAGGAGAAGCTAAAAGTTTATTCAGTCTGGTAAAGAGAAGGCTGAGGGGAAGGAGATTGAGGGATCTTTTCACTGATTTTTACTACTTTTGGGGAGAACAGACTCTTTTCAGAGACGCACAGTGATAGCACAAGGGGCAGAGACAAATTGCAACATGGAAAATTCTAATTAGACATGGGAAAAAAAAATCTCCACAAGGGTAGTCAAACATTAGAAGAAAATATTCTGAGATATTATAAAAACCCACCTAGACAATGCCCTTAGCAATTCAAACTTGCCAGTCAGACTCTAAACTGGAACCTAAGCAGACCGTCACTAGAATTCCCTTCATAAATAAATTATTCTAAGTTTCAATGTATTCATTTAGCATCAGCATAGTGATGGTATAGAGAAAGGCTACTTTTATTAACTAAGTAGAATTCAGGCGTAGCCTTATTTACTCCTTAGTTCTACTAGAATTAAAGTTCCCCCTATGATTTGCCTCCTCTTCATTTATCAGCCTGTTTTCTCCTACTCCTACTTCATCAGTAAAAATCACTCTAACACATCAGAAATGTTTCAAGAAAATAAATAAATAAAATCTGTGGGCTTCTCAAAAATAAAGTTGTATCTTAATTACAACCAAAACACACTGTCACGGAATATCCTAGGCACTGCTATCTTAGCAGCAGGGGGAGCTACGAATGCAGAAATGACCGTTCCAAACTACCATAGTATCTTTAAATGCTTCACTAAAGGTAAATACCTGGTTTAGCTGAGTTAAAGACTGACTATGCCACAAGTAATAGAATGCCTCCAGACAGGCAAAAATATCTGTAACAAAGGTATGAGAACAGGATAGTTCTGAAATACACTATTACAAACAACAAAATCTTAAAACCTACAAAAAATGGAATGAAACACCTCCCTTCCCAGCACTTTTCCAAGGTGAAAGAAAAATTTTCCCAGTCCTTTCTGAAAACAATAAGAAACTACCAACCTGATGAAACTATTATTTATGGAAGCACTCACTGAGTTTCAATTTTAAAGCAGCCATAATTCATGGCGTGTCTTTGGAATAATCTCTAACAGACACACTCACTGTATGCCCACATTGTGTTAATTTCCCAACTTCAATGGCTGAAATGTTCATGTCTTAAAAGTTAGCAGTAGCTACTCAGGTTTTCTTACACAGCGTTTCCACCCCAACAAGTCAAAAATAATTTTACCTCCCTTCACTTAAAACTTTTCATGAGCCAAGGAAATGCAGAATTGATTAACTTCTGCTCAATTAATCTGTATTTAAGCTGGAGAAAAATGCAACCTTAATTCACAGAGCCAAAAAGATTTTGGACCATCTGTCCTCAGTTCGGGTGGCTAAGTTCTTTTTCACTGCTATAAAAGTAAAGGACATTAACTCCCAAGAGCGATTCCCAATCCAACTGACTGCTTTCACCTCCAAAGGAATAATCTGCTCCATATCAATTCAGACACACTGCCTGGACACAGCAAATCTTTTGCAGGTAAGTAAATCAATATCTGAGGTGGCCCACTTTCATTCAACCCCACTGCACTCAGGAGAAGAGAATACCAGTCATATACGTTTTTCCAAGTCACCTATTCCTTAATCTTCCACTTTTTACAAATTAGACACTTCCAAAGCAAACTGATTCACATGAATGCATGATGCACAATACACCAGAGTCACACACGTGTATTAATTTGAGAGATACAGGATACTGAACAACACTGTCTCAGTATCTTTCATCCTGGCCTGCACACAGTCTCCTGTGCTGCCTCCCCTTCAGCTGCTGGAATGTGCTATCTGCACAACATCCCTGCTTCAGCAGTGCTGGGGCAAACTCAGCTTCCTCCACCAAAACGCTGATGCCAAATGGAGCAATGGTTTGCAGAGCGACAGCAGATCCCTTAACTTGCAGCAGGTAAGGGTCATGCCAGAGAACAAAGTCATGTAACCCAAAGGGAGGGTGAGGCATGGATTAGTAGGCCAAATGCCCACCAGTATCAACTCACACAGACTCCAAGCCATGGTAAATGTTTCCAAGAACGACTACCTTTCTCAGGAAGATTTCCTGTGGGGAAAGGGTGATGAGCAAAGAACAAAAGGGCCTGTGACTGAGAGCTGTCCCCCAAAACCTCACCACTCCTCATAAAAAAGCTTAGCTGGCTGCAAAAGTGGAATTTTATCTTTGATACTGTAATGCAGAAAGATTTAAACAGCACCATCCATAATTACTATGGATGGGAGCTGGACACTTTGCCTTCATTCTCCTGAGACGTAAGCGAGTTATAGGCCTGTACTCTGACAAAAGTGTCTGTAAAACAGCCTACACTAAAAACTCAAAACTTCTGACTTGTTTGTTGTGTTTGTACCCTCAAACTGGTCAATACTACAGGGTCTCCAGTAAAGCCAGCTTCTGGGACAGGACTAACAAGCACACAACAAATAACCCGGCCCCCCAAAAAACCTCAAAACACAAAGTAACTCCCTTCTCCTCACAAAAACAGCCAAAAACAAAGAAAACACAGGTCCCCTTTGTTATTAGTCCCAGGAAGACAGATAAAAGGACCTCACTATTTTATGATCTGGAAGGCACCACCATGTAGCTTCAGGTACGCTGACAATGAAAGAGTATTGGGGTTTGGTTTTTTGTTTGCTTTTTTAATACCATACCAAACACCTTATTCAACCACTCTAAAAATCTAGCTATTAAGAATTGTAGATTTACACAACTTCTAAAAAAGTCAACCTGCAACATCTTCCTGCCACAGTTCTATACCGTGACTCCGTCACAAAAGGATCTTATGACACATACTTGGTTACAGCCCCTGGAACCAATATGACAAAATGCAGAGCATCCAACACTATGGAGAGTCCACCTTCCCGAAAGAAAAATTTCAAACAAGATACAGATTCTAAACCCACCTTGTAAATCAATGGTTAAATGTTCACGTCATGCAACATCTGAATAAGATGCAATGTTGACAAAAAAGTCTGACCAAGGAAAGGTATTTGTGAAATTTACCAAATTTTAATGCTTTTCATTAGAGCAGCAAAACCACCTGACAGACCAAAAAATCATACTAATTTAAAAATCAAATTAAACAACAGCAAGACACTACAAACATCTAACACTAAGCAAATCACAGATTCCGTAACTGCACAGAGACAGAAACTCCAAATTCTGAAATCACAATACAAGGAATCACTCGTAAAATTGTCACTGGGGTGACAAAGCACAACTACAAGTTCTATTTTGCTTCTGTGAGAATGAAGTCTAATGGTTCTCCCAAAAATGGAGAATCTACCACATTAAATATGTAACAAAGGTACTTAGCTATGTCATCTCTGTAGCAGGAGTTAAATCCTATGTTCCATAAACAGGCCAAAGAGTCCATTAACTGCAACATATACAACACACACTGAATCCAGATAAAAAACTAAGGACAGAACAGAGAAGCATTTCAACATACCTTGAACGCTGAAGACTTCGTGGAGAGGCAGGTTCATGACCTGCCTGCTTGTCAGCTATTACTGGCTGCTGAGGTGCTGCCTGGGAAGCTGGTCCTTGTTTAACACCTGGAGCAACAACCTGGAAAGTTCAAAATTTCATTAGATTTCCTCCACAGTAAAGAGCAAGTGTAAGAACCAGTGAAAACCACGGAAATTACAATTTCAACACCTGGGTTGTTGTGGGGTTTTTTGATACAAGGTTATTTTGTTGACACAATTTTTGTTCTCTTCACAAGGTGTTTTTTTTTTAAAAAACATGTCTAGTTTCACAGCTGTGACGGAAAGGTTTTTTGAACTAAAATAGAGTACTTAATAGACATAACAGAAGCAAATTTAGATCCATGTGACTTGTCAAAATATTGCCAGCTTATTAGGCAAAGTAGTTCAACTCAGAATTATTTTTGACTGTATCTTCCATCTGAGCAGTGAGCTCATTTTCAACCTCAGAAGAGCTGTTCATTACTCAGACAAAATCTTCATGTACAAATTTAAGAGTTCCCTAGTTGAAAATACATTACACAGTGTTAAGAACATAACTGTATCACAACCATATTAAAACATCTCTATCAGAAATGGAAAATAAAATCTAAAGCCTATTTATCAGTTTGCTGCTCCCTTTTCTGCAAGTTCTAAACTCACAAGTGACTAAAAAAATAGTCACCAGTAGCTTCTTGCTTTTCCTTTGTAGTATACATTCAATACAAGGTATTAAGACACCAGCAGTAAGATACAGTCTTTTCTGTGAATTTCTGAGCTATGATAGGATGAGAAGTTTGGGAACATAGTACTGTCTAAGTTACAGAAAATGAAGTTCAATACACTTTGTCTTGCCCAATGCTTTGCATACCTCAGTTAAAGTATATACAAGAGAGGTTCAGCCTCAAAATTTATCCCCCACTCTGCAAAATCAAGCTAACAATTTTAAGAGAAAAGGGAGGGAGCAAAGAAAAAATGGCTTCTAGGTATCCATAAAGACAAAAACCTCAAATCATCCAGCCTGTCTAGCATTTTCTGACTTCAAATTACTGTAGATTACTAACTAGTGGTCACCTGAACATCCAGAAATTCTCTATTTCAGAAACAACCTTATGTGAAACAAACCATAGATGGCAAGTCAGACACTATCTGCTAACGTAAACTCAAGACATAACTCGATTCATTTAAATATGCAGGGAATCTTAATGCAAATTCAAACTCTTATAGATCTAAGAGGAAAACTCACATTTAAAATTATCATCAACATGAAAATGTGTTCTTTCTGGTTTTTAGATTAATAGACATATAGTAAAAAGAGTCTGAGTAGCACATGAAAAGCCCATGGTACTAAAAGGATAAAGCAAGATCACTGTAAGATCACTCTGCTGTTGAAACAAACAGACCTATATAGTTGAGGGGGATGAAACAGTAGCAGTTCATAAACTGATTTATGAGAAGAGACTATACCAGTACCTTTATGAAATGTATGACATGAAAAACCTTGCTATTAATGCCTGCATTTTGCTCAGCCTGTGAGCAGACATTAACCATCAAGGCTGCTCAAACAGAAGGAACAATTTCAAAAGGAAAGTCCATCAGCAATAATGGAATCACGCTGCAGAGCCAAACTGGAAAAGTAATCAGCTCCTTGGTTGGTAAAATTAACTAAAAAAAAAAAAGGACTTTGAAGAAAAAGCAGGACTTGTGAGATAAATGAACCACAAAGCCTCTCAACTATTCCATGTTTTAGTGCTTCAAAGACTGCAAATACATATACCAAAACTAGAAAAATAGTAAGGGCTAAATAAATTCAAAAACCAACCAAGCAACCAAACCAACCAAGCAACCAAAAGCAACATTCTCACTGAGCTTGACAGGTCTGTGTAAAGTGCTTTACACAGCTATTGTGCAGAAATTCAGTTTCTGATCACACAATACAGGCACAGCTGAGAGGCAAAACCTGATACCCAGGCTCCTGGAGTCTGTGACCCCCGAGCTGCCACATGCACACAGCACACCTGCAGGCAGACACATCACTAAGTCTGAAAGCAGTACTGACATGTTCAAGCGGTCCTAAGCAACAGCACTGTGCCAATGGCACTACACTAGTCCCACAACCAGCCCAAATATCTGTGCATCTGGTACTGGGCTCTGCTTGCACAGGGCCAGTTCAGCTTTGTCTGCCCTAAGCCCACAGGCCTGTGCTCTAAAATCAAGTGTGTTCTGGCACAGCACCACATCTTCATTAGGCATCATTTACCGCAAACTCTACAACTGGACAAGCTAGCCTGACTGACATATCTGATGGGCTACTAAAACAGACATGCTCACGCTGGAGCTATCAGCCCCTAAGTTCCCATCTCATGGAACTGAGTTACACAAATATGAGAACTAACAAGACAGCTCTTTCCCTACTGAACTGGCAAAGTATCTGCTGCTGAACCAAAATTTGTTATTCTGGGACTAACAAATAATCTCTGGGTTGTAGAAACCAGAACACATCTACTTCCAGTTATTGACAGTAAACAGCTTAAGAAGATTCTTTTTCATGTCTCGGGATTTGGAAGTGCCAAATATCTCAACAATGCTATTTGATATTTTCATTACTTGTCACCTAGCTGTGGGATGTGAACACAGATTCAAGACGTAATCCAAGGGCAGAAATCAAGGTACCAACCAGTAGTGGTACACACATGAAGCTTTGGCAATTCACTGTATCATTGTCCACCACAAGAAACTGGGAGAATCACTTGGTTTTCTTTGTACCCATGAAAACAGATGAAAGAAAATGAGGCATTTTGACTACGATAATGAATGTAATCTGTTCTCCTGAAGATAAAAAGTATTCCTCAAAGGCCTTCAAGACACAAGAGGTTCACTAGTGAGCAGAAAATTGAAAAAAAGACACCTTAGCTAAGCAGGGGTGGTGATAGAGAACACAGATTTTAGAAAGGTGGGGGTGTCTCACCCCAAAGTCTAGAGTCATGCTTCTTAGGAAGAACCTTAGGAGCTTATAGGTTAGCTTTAATTTACGTTTCCTAGTCACTGATCCAATGAAGGAAGGGGTCAGGGGGCAGGAAGGGAACATTATGTTATTGATCTGTGAACACCTAGCATATTTCTAAACCAAATCTGAGACATCAAGTTAATTTCCCAAGAAGTTCTCTCCCATTCTAAACATCTTTTATTGGGTAAGTCTAGAGAATTGTATCAGCTGTTGCCTTTGAAGTATGTTTTTGTTTCTATTTAAACATGCTAAAATACTGATGCCTTGGTAACATCTCCAGACAGCATCTAAAGCCAGCGTAAGAATTTCTTCAAGAAAAGTAAACTAGATTTCATGCTGGAGCCGCACTGCCTAAATACAGTCAAAATACAGTTGCTTCCAGTTGTTTGTTTCTATTGGGAAAGATAACATACCTATTTTATCATCCTATATACAACTGCTAGCACATGGATAAATAGGAGCAATACTTAGTATTATGTATAATGGTTTCTTACTAAAATATGGCATAAATCAAAAGCAGCTTACCTTCTGCTGGGATGATACTGGTGGCGTTGTCATCAAAGGTTTAAGTGGAACAGTGTTAGTCTGTGGCGTGCTTATCCTTGGAGACACGTATGATCTTGGAGATGAGGCATCAGATGTTAAAGACATTGGAGACTGATTAGATGGCTGAGCTGTAAAGGAAAAGAAATTGCTTTTAATAAAACCATGTCCTATCTTAAATGTGAATTAGATTTTCTTTTGGTACTTTGAAGTATGCTATATTAGATTATATACAAACATGTTCACTGAACAACTAGAACAATCAAATGTTCAACAACAATCCTAGCTAAGGAATTGTATTTTCCCCAAACTCCCAACTTCTAAAACTTCAGGGGAGGGGGAAAGAGAAGAAACTATTGGGAAATGCTTTTAACACATGAAGAGACTAAATCATTTCCAACTCCTGTTCTAGAGTGCTCAACTTGATTTAAACCAAAAGAACATAGGAACAGTTTATTTAGACACCTATTCACCCATTCTAGGCATATACTAACAGTTCCCTACCCACGGTTAAAAATTAGAATTAGTAGTGCTTACCTGCTCAGTAAGATGACTGCATTTATTGTTTTGCTTTAAGTTTCTAAACTTAAGTTTTAAAGATTTTTTTATTAAGTTACAAACCAGAACATATTAAAAATACATGGAAGAATATACTGCCTGGAGGATGAAAAAAAAATCCCCTACTAGACAGAGCAAGCTTTCTTTTAAGAATTTAAAGCCTCCCCCAAGAGTCACAGTTGCAGAGTACTACAAGATGGGTGTTAAAGCAAGGAAGAGTTGTGTTTTATACTGAACATTAAATAACATCTAACTCAGGTCCAGAATACATTGAGAGTATCACGGAAGTTTCACACTACTTATACAGACATAGTTAACATACAAAGAAAATCCCAAAAGGTGAGATAAAGAAACATATTTACTTAGTTGTGTGTCAGGTGCCTACTCCTCAGTAACAATTTTTTATCCTGTCTTTGGAAGAAAGTCATTCAACATTCTCCACACCGTGGGGCCAAAAATACAAGGAGAGATTTTTCAACTTTCAACTGTATCAGCCTTTTTAAAACTCCGTGTAACAAATTTATGTAACTGAAAAAAAGTCTCTGAATACCTTGCGTAGACAGTTGTGCAGCTTGAGAAATTAGGGAGGTGATATTGAAAGCAGATGGTCCAGCAGTAAGAATTTTATGGAGTATAGACTGCAGAGAGGCTTGTGTCACAGCTGCTGTTAGAACTGAAAACAAACATTCAGTTTTACTGACAATTCTAGAACACCACTTTAAACTCTTCAAACTGGCTAATTACATTTAAGCTACATTTTCGTTCAGATTTATTTCCTGTATCTACAATGACCGAAGATCCACCTGAGTTGTTTTTCAGTTACTTGATTTCAAGTTGACTTGGAATGTCTAGCAAGTCCTTTATTTAGCAGTTTTAACTTTGAGACATACACTTACAAAAAATTCTTCTAAAAAATAACTTCAACTCTTCAGCTTGACCTTATGAATCAATAATAATTCCTATAAACACCAACAGAAAATTTGTTTAATTTGCTACTGTAGTAAGTAGAATGTGTGTGAAGTTTTTTTACACTACAATAACTTTTTTTAAAAGCAAAAAGCAGTATCACTTTAACTCACTGAAAGAGATGGGGGGCAGACTTCCTGTTCAAGACAAAAAAAAAATCTTTCAAGTTAAAAATCTGCATTTCTTCTAACTAATAAAAAACCCCTTATCTGTTCTGGGTTTAGCTGTCCCATGTCATCCCCCAGTAAAAAAAAAAAAATCAACCACTTTTAACCATTTTAAAACTGTACAACACAGGAAGAGTATCTTGCAGTATGAGATGATGAGACCCTGAACTACGAGCTTCTGAACTAACCTTTCCAAAAAGGTGTGCATGCTCTGTGGGATACTTCCTGAACATACATTCTACCAATGCACACTCCTGAAAAAAGTGACTCAGCAGCACAAACACAGAATAACTCTCAATCATGTGCATAGTAAGGGCAGCCCTGCGGTGCAAGGTAAAGTTTCTCTGCCCATGGGGACACAGCCAGGCCCTCATGCCATCAGAGAATTCTGAACACTCTCATTTCCAAGACATACACAGCTGCTGCTCAGATATGGCAGAAGAAAATTACTAGAAACTTCACTGGGAAGCCTTTTTTATAAAATACAATTGGAGTTGACTGGACCTTTCTTATTTCAACACAAACAACCATAACACTCCTTTTCTTAGTCAAACCTAGTGGACTACAGTTTTAAAGGCTTCTCCCTGCACAGGAAAAAGAAACCAGTGACCTACTCACCTATTAATACTGAATGAAGACAGAGTATTTGCTGATTAAAAAGAAGCAATTGACAGGTTTTTCTGATAAATAATTGCAAGGTACAGAATATTCTGTACATATTTTAACTTACTTGATTTGCTCTTTCAGAAAGTTAATTATCTTTAACTCTTGGCACTACATGTAAATGTTTTACTTCCTATTGAAATCAGTGATCCATGCACAAGAAGCAAACAAAAACTCCTACACCACCTTATCAGTAACCTGCCACATGTGGACACATTGGATAAAACTGCATTCAAAATGCATCAACTGTACCTGTTCTCGCAGCAAAAGGCACTGTAGGTAAGTGATAAACTCACTTCTAACAAACTAAGCCAATGTGACAAAAACCTAAGGGACACACCGATTACATGTACAAAATTTAACTGGCTAGCAAAGTTACTGATATGGTACCTTTACTCAGGAGGCTAATTTGATATGCTAAAGAAAAAAGTTTGTTAGGCAACAAAGATCTAAGAATCCCTAGAAGTTTCAGTATTTGCAAACACACGTTAACAGAACAGCAGCGCAAACTACAGAAAACAAAGAACAGTGCACGAAACAAAAGAAAAAAGAGCTCTAACGAAATTTTGTGCAACAGACAAATGCTGATACAGCGATTAAGTCAGCAGTCTCAATTAGACTGCTCACGTACATCAACATTTATTAATTTGAAAACCTTAAATGTTGAGAACGTTTAACGGAAAAAAAACCCACAAAAATCCCCACTTTACCTAGGGATTCATTTATTCACTTTTCATTTAAAATTCGACTTTAGTTTACTACAGCCTGGTATCCAATAATACACTAACATATGTAAATGTGAGATTACATGAACTTTAAAGAATCCTTACCTTCATTGATTTTGGATATATCTACGCTAGAATTATTAAGCTGCAAGGTGGCTTGCAGAGCAGGCAGCAGCTGTCGAAGGAGATTTGGGTCCTGAAGTAATGGAGGAATTGGTGATTGTGGGACAGGTGAAACAGGAACTGTAGGAGCAGATGAAGCAGGCGCAGAAGTTGGATTCAGTCCAGAAGCGGAAGATGTAGAGGGAGTTGTGCAAGAATGGGATACAGACTTGTCCACAGATGCAGACTCTGAACAGAAGACAGAGAGTGTTTTTCATTTTCCCCAGTACAACCTGACAACTCACTAGTACAATACCCATATTAAATTCAAAAGATCAAATGCCTAACTACCATTTTTAAGAAAAAACACACAGCATTAATAGAACAAAAAAGGAAGATAGCTGATTTCTAATGCAATTTACACTACTGAACCTAATATTTATTAGGACCACACACACGCAACTTTTCCAGTTCAAGATACTAGATGAAGAACAGCCAGTATTAAAAATGGGACATTTTTTTCCTTAGCTTTTACAACAAATGTGGGCCAAAAATTCCTTACTGATCTTTTCTTTTACTGTGCCTATACTCATATTCTATATTTTTACTTATGATTCCAATCTTTCTTTGGAAAATATACTATGAACAAAAACCTTATAGCCCATGGATTTCACATATAGGCTGCTGTGTCAAATTTGAGGGGAGGGTATAAGCCATGCTTCATTTATGAAGAGACCAGTACAAGAAGCCACAAAATGTAAGTCTATCATACAAAATCCAGCTACACTGCTGAGGATTTAGAAAGGATAATGAACTGTACTAGAAATGTAAAAACAGTCCTGTTAACATCCCCACAGCAGAGTGGAAAAACATCTAAAAGTTTATTTGTCCATAGCTGATTTTTAACTTGTCAGCTTCTCCTGAAGCATTAAGACCTATATCCTTTATTTTATTAATACCATTTTAGGAAATATTACCATTTATTATCCCCAGAAATACACAGTACTTAAATTCAGTTACACTGTATGGCAATTTGTTCTGATTAATATGAGTTATTAATTTTAAATTTGACTTCCACTTAACAGAAAGTTGCTCCTCCATTCCAATACTGTGAGAAATCCCTGCAATGGAAGTATTTCAACTTACTACAGGTGTACCATCAGTCACTTCGAAGATCCTTCCTTTAAGAAACCTGGACCATTATATTTCAATCTTAGCTCCCCCTTCTCTCATTCTCATTAAACCCTCAGAGACCCCTGCCCCCAATTCAGTCAAGATTAACGCCTCTATAGCACCAAAGAAGTTGGATGCAGAGCGTAAAGCTATGGATCCAAGATCTCATGCAGGATGTTTGCACATAGTAATGAAGACCTGGATTTTCAACCCACCTCAAACCAGGCAAAGAAGGTCAACCTGGATATTCTACATTTCAGGCAAAAACCTAAATGAATTGGGAAAACAGGCTGGGAAGTTCTTTAAGGGTGTGCTTGGTTTTTTTCTTGGGAGAGATGGTCAAAGTAAGATGATGCCGACTTCATTAGTAAAGAAGTTAAAAGGTCTTGTTTTGTTTTACTACGTAAGAACAAAATGTTACAGAATTTCTAACAGCTTTTGTATTCCAGTAACCTTAATTGCAACTTCCAACACTAATTTGGAGAAGAACCCTAAAAAAATAAACATAAAACATTAAGGAAGTGAGTAAAAATGTGCAAATCATTTCACTGAGATTTCTAATCTCACTGGGAAGTGGATTTCTGCTTCTATGCTGTTACAGTAAAAATAGCTTATAAAGGTCACAAATGCTCCAGAAAACTTTTTCCAGACAAGTAGGTGAGAAATGTGAACCAGAAAAACACTGCTGAAGAATCCAAATTTGGAAGCTTGCAAAGATGCAACAGCCAGGACACAAAGACATATTTTAGAGTTTCAGGCGAACATCTGAAAAAGATGTGGCCATATCTAGTTACAGTCTCCTCAGGGTTCACTGCAGTGTATCTGTGAAGGGACCTGGTCATTTGGCCAGGAGCTTTCATAAGAACAACTTAAAAAGGGACAAAAAAGGCTTACAAAGATTGAAGATAGGGAATAAAAGAAAAACCAGTTACAAAATTTCTGCATGGTTTTCAGTATCATGTGAACTAGGACAGCTGATTAGGTATTAGCTCCCATTAAAACAGTAAGTCATTAGTAAAAGTTTCTGTTACAAAGTAATGCATATAAAATCTTATGTTATAGTGTTCAAAGTAAACATTAAGACAACTGCAGGTCAAGACACATCTAACAAACAAGAATCTTACCATACTAAACAAAAACATGTGAAGTTTAAATTGAACTTGGATCTGTGATAGTCCAAATAAGACCAAGTAACTGGCACACAAAAGCAAGGGAAATAAGCACAGTGGGACACGTTAGTACTCATGTGTACAAGCCTGCTACCCTACAGTTTTGAGAACCTTAACAGAAAAACAACTGTTAAAAAAACCCCAAACAACAAAAAACCCTCATTTCAAAATGAAAAAAAAAAATACTGAGCAACTGCCAGCACTGATTTCAAAACATATTTAATGTATCTAGGTTTGTCTTCACAGTTAAAGTTATTTTAAGTAAAGAAGCAACTCGCTACTGTATTATTTATTCAAGTAAGCAAATACCTGACCCTCAAACCATACCACCATCCCAAACAGCTGGAAGTGCTTCCCACCCATGCTGCAATTCTGAACAGAAAACACACCGAGTCAAAGGCAAACTCAAGCTAACAATGCAGTTAAAATAAACCTTATACCCACACAGTCCTGGGTATTCACTTATTTCTTGAATAACATAACTCAAAGCATGTCACTCAAAACCACTGAATTTCATGGGGTCTGTAAAACTACTTTAGTTCAAGTTTTTATACTATAAAAATGCACACTGAATTACATTGACACAATACAATTGAGTTACTTCTTTCAGACAATATGGAGACACTATTTCAAAGCTGTATTACTGAAGGTATTTTAAGTATGTGTTAAAATGTATCTGTGAAAGGTATGTTTGTACAATCACCCAATTAAACCTACAAAAAGGATAGAAAGTAAGGATAGTGCCTAATGCTAACATTCCAATCTTCTGAGATGTTAACTCAAACACAAAACACTAAATGTTATAAAAGAATACACCTCTATGACCATTACTACCTACATGTACATAACATTAGAACTGTTACTTAACATCATAGAGGATGAAGAGGAAAATAACTATTCAGAACATCACCGCATTAAAAAAACTACCTAATTGAAGTTATTATTATTGAAATACAAGCTATAAACCTGTTTCTGCCCCCCAAAAAACCCTGTAAAAATACTGGCAGAAATTCAAGTATTGCTTGTATTAAGTAGTTGTGCTGGTTCTGGCCAGGACAGGGTTAATTTTTGGAGTAACCAGAAGGGTTGGTTATCCTATACTACCTCACTTCACTGCCAGGGGCAGGGGGAAGTGAGTTGTTTTCCAGTCAGAGTAGCATGGTACTGGTTCACATACTACAGGTTCCCACATGGTGAGGTTTTTTTGGTGTGTGAATTGTCTCTCTTGTACACCCTTTAACTAATATTGTTGCTGTTACTGTCCATTTTTATTTCATTGCTGTTTCAAGTAAATTTTTCTTATCTCAACCTGTAATCTTTTCCTTTTGTGCCTCCAATTCTGCTCTCTAGCCTGTCAAAGGGGAGAGGGAGGGGCAGTGAATGAACAGTGAGTGGTTTGGATTCAGTGGGAACACTAAATTGGGGAACACCACTCATATAAACCTCAATATCTTATTTGGTGCTCAATGGGGTACAAAGGGTTGAGATAATCAGACCTGACCAGAGCAGTCTGAAACAAATTTGATTTCAGCATTTGTTGTACTAGGCAGGGAGTCAGTAGTCACAATGTTGCTTGGTCTGTTCACAGGGCTGTGGCACCTAACCCTGTATATATTCCTGTGTATGCCCTGTGTGCCCACCATGGTGCTCTGTTTCAGAGCGGGGAAAGAGAGGGATCTGGATTGCTGTGTTGCTGTATTGTGGGAGACCAGTTCAGGACATGGTAACATGAAGGGCAATGAGGGTCATTTGGGATGTGTGTTCAGTAATGCTCTTTTACCCTTCCCTTGGGGTCTGCCTTTGGGAGTCCACTACATCACACCTTATCTGTGGGGGAATAGGGGCAGATGATTTTCCCCAGCTTTTTATGCCCTTTGCCTCTTTCAGGCCTGTTAAAACAGCTTTTGAGAATTTGGATTTCCTTTGGTTAAGAAAAGCGTGGTCTTGTTTCTATGTCTCTTGACTACGGTCTATACCATGTCTATACCATGTTTAGAGTCAGCGTGGCCCACACCACATTTAGAGTCAGGAGAGAGATTTCTACGAAGGTCTGCCCCACGGGTGGATTGTCATGACTGGCATGGAATGCAAGAGAAAATGGGCCGGTTTGAGGGGAAATTCTCTGCTTCACCGGTTTGGAAGTTAACCCCTGAAAAACTACAGGATCCTGATAAAGCAACAGAGTATTTTCAAGGAGAATGCTGTGGCAGCTCCAGAGAGGAGCAAATTATTGCAGTGTGTTGGGCCCTGGCTACTCTTTACCAGACACTGTTCAATAGTAGACAGTCCCTCAGGGAGAACAGGAGAAAAACAGACCAACAGGCACTGAGACACCTCAAACAGCAGCCAAACCAGTGCAACAACCCATGCCAGTAGCAGTCACCCCTACAGCCGGAAGAAGGGCCAAAGAATCACCGACTTCCTATCCTTCAGTGAGCTGTGAGATATGCAGAAAGATTCAGCTGCCAGTCGAATGAGCCCCTGCTGACCTGACTGCTCCAATGCTGGGATATCATGGCCCATGATACGAAATTAGATGGTAGCGAAGCCAAGCAACTGGGATCCCTGTCCTAGGACATGGGCATTGACAAGGGGATTGCGAAGAAGACAAACTGCCTCTGGAGGTGACTCCTGTCATGCAGGAGGAAAGAATTCTCTCAAGGACAATCTAGTAGTACACCCCAGCAGGTAGAATGCCAAGGAAAAAAGGTATCCAGTACTTGAATCAGATGTACTGGAAGTAATCTACAGAGATTCAAGTAACAAGCAGTCTCCTGTAGATTTAGATCAGGTCCAGTGCACACAATCCATGTGGCTGAAATTTGTATAGAGCGTGCCATTGTCATACACCAACTCACCAGCAGTAATGCCAATGAAAGGAGAAGAACAAACACAGTGCTTCGTGTGACTACCCAACTTCAGCAATATGAAGATCATCTTCAGCATGTCGGCTGTGGAGATTGTCCAAGACTGTGGACAGACTTGGAAGTCAGTGACGAAATGTCCCATGCCCTGCCAGTATGGACCAGAGTCTCTGCTGTTGGAAGCAAGCAAACTCCTGCTCAGGAGAGAAGATACACACAACAAGGTAACCTGTGTTTTTCCTGTGACCGTAAGAGACGACATGAGGAAGTGGGGTGGAAAATCCACCTCTGCCCTAGCAATATGGGTATGTGAGCTCAATAGAAGAACCACCACCACAGGAAATTCTTCAAGGATAAATGCTACTCCAGTTTTCAGTAGGCAAGTCCTCAGATAGAAGAGCTGATGTTATTTCTGATCCCCTAGAAGAGACCTCCAGTTCACATTTACAGAGAGTGAGCAATGAGAACTATAATCAGCACTACTACCAGCCAGATGGGGGGAAGGGACAATCAGATCTCTTAGACTCCATGGATCCAATGGCCTGGCACATCACACCCACAAGAGTACAAGGCTTTAGTTGACACCAGCATACAATATACCCTGATGCCATCAAGATATGTAGGGGCAGAAACCATCTGTATTTCTGGGGTGACAAGGGGACCCCAAGAGCTGACTGTACTGGATGCTGAAGTGAATCTGACTGGGAATAAATGGCAAAACTACCCCATTGTGACTGACCCAGAAACACCATCCTTGGCACAGATTACTTCAGCAGAGGGTATTTCAAGGATCCAAAAGGGCATTGTTGGGCATTTGGGATATATGCTCTGGAGACAGAGGAAATCAGACAGCTGAATACCTTACCTGGTCTGTCAGAGGACCCTTCTGTTCTGGGATTGCTGAGAGCAGAAGAACAACAGGTACCAATTGCTACAACAACAGTCACGGTCTACATCAACTGGGACTCTGTGACCCCCATACATGAGATGATTTGTGAACTGGAGAGCCAGGGAATGTCAGCAAGACTCACTCACACTTTAATAGCCCATATGGCCAGTGTGTAAGTCCAATGGAGAGCGGAGATTGACAGTGGACTGTTGTGGCCTGAATGAAGTCATGCCATCACTGAGTGTTGCTGTGCCAGACATGCTTGAACTTCCAAGGCAGGGAAGTGGTGCCACTACTGACATTGCCAATACGTTTTTCTCCATTCCTTTGGCAGGAGAGTGCAGGCCACAGTTTACTTTCACCTGAGGAACGTGCAGTACACTCAGAACTGACGGTCTCAAGGGTGCAAACAGAGCTCCACTATTTGCCAGGGACTGATCCAGAATGCACTGGAAAAGGGTGAGGCTCCAGAACACCTGCAGTATACTGATGACATCATTGTATGGGGAAACACAGCAGAGGAAGTTTTTGAGAAAAGGAAGATAATCCAAATCCTCCAGAAGGCAAATTTTGCATTAAGCAAAGTAAGGTCAAAGGACCTGTCCAGGAAATTCAGTTTTTAGGAGTAAAATGGCAAGATGGACACCATCAAAGTCCAATGGATGTGGTCAACAAAACAGCAGCTATGTCCCCACCAATGAGCAAAATAGGAAGCACAAGCTTTCCTAGGTGCTGTGGGTTTTTGGAAAATGCATATTCAGATTTGGAGAACGCAGAGTCAGAGTGTCAGGCCTCTCTATGATGTGACATGGAAGAACAATTTCAAGTGGGGTCCTGAACAACAAGGTTTTGAACACAATAAACAGGATCATGAAGTAGCCCTTGGGCCAGTCAACAAAGAACAAGATGTGAAAAATATGCTCTACACTGCAGTCAGGGAGAATGGTCCTTCCTGAAGTCTCTGGTAAAAAGGACCTGGGGAGACTCAAGGACAACCCCTGGAGTTCTGGAGTCGGGATACAGAAGACCCAAGGCCTGCTACATCCCAACTGAAAAAGAGATAGTGGCAACTTATGAAGGGGTTTGAGCTGCTTCAGAAGTGACTAGCACCAAAGTACAGCTAGCTACTCCTGGCATCCTGACTGCCACTGCTGGGCTGGATGTGCTAGGGGGAAGTCCCCTTCCACACATGATGCCAGTGATGCTATGTGGAGCAAGCGGATCACGCTGGTAGCACAGCAAATTACAACATGAAACCCCAAATGCCCTTGGATCTTGGAATTCATCAGGAACTGGCCCAAAGGTGAAAATTTCAAACTATCATAATCAAAGGAGGAAGAAAAGGTGACACGTGCTGAGGAAACCATACCATATAATCAGGTACCAGAAAATGAAAAGTGATAGTCTCTTCACTGATGCTTCCTGCTGTATTGTAGGGTCACATCGAATATGGAAATCTGTTGTATTGTGTCCTGTGAGGCAAGCCACAGAAGCTATTGAGGGACAAGGTGGATCAAGTCAGGTTGTACAGCTGAAAGCCACCCAGCTGGTTTAGGTATCACTGAATGAGACAAAATAGCCACCACTCTACTTCTACAATGAGTCATGAATGGTAGCAAATGCTCTGTGGGGGTGGCTGGACTGATGGAAAAAGACCAATTGGCAGCACACAGGGAAAACCATCTGAGCTGCTGTATTGTGGCAAGACGTCACTAGCCGGGTAGAGAAGTTGACTGCGGAAGTCTGTCCTGCAGATGCTCTCTGTGCCCAAGAGTTGGGCTACTGAAGAGCACCGCAACAATGGAAAGGTGGACTGAACTGTCAAGATTAAAGTGTCTCAGGTGCATCTGGACTGTCAACATAAGGGTGAATTATTTCTGGCTCAGTGGGCTCATGATGCCTCATATCACCAGGAAAAAGATGCAACATACTGATGGGCTCATGACTGAGAGGTGGATTTAACCCTGGATAGCATCTTACAGGTTATCCACAACTGTGAAACACACTGCAATCATGCAGACCAAGCAGGTAAAGCCCCAGTTGTGGTGGATGATGGTCAAAAGTAAGTATGGGGCAGCCCGGCAGATGGATTATATCACACTTCCACAAAACCGCCATGGCAAGCTCTACATGCTTACAATGATGGGAATAACCACTGGATGGCTGGACACATACCCTATGCCTCACACCACTGCCCGGAACACCACCTCGGGACTTGAAAAGCAAGTCCTGTAGTGACATGGCACTCTTAAAGAACTGAATCAGACAATGGGACTCATTTCAAAAACAGCCTCATAGACACCTGGGCCACAGTACTGAGTGGGTGTATCACACTCCCTTATCACACACCAGCCTCTGGGAAAACTGAACTGTACAACAGACTGTTAAAAACCACATTGAAAGCTATGAGTGGTGGGACCATCAAACACTGGGAGATGCATTTAGCGAAGGCTACCTAGTTAGTTGACACCAGAGGCTCTACCAAGTGAGCTGGCCCTGTCCAGACAAAACTTCCATATACCATAGAAGAGGATTAAGTGCCTGTGGTGCATATGAAGAATGTGTTAGGGAAGACAGTTTGGATCAGTCCTTCCTCAAACAAAGGCAAAAGCCATCCGTAGGGTAGGCAAACCCATCCATGTTTTTTGCTCAAGGACCTGGGTGCACTTGGTCAGTAATGCAGAGGGATGGGGAAACACTACATGTACCTCAAGGGAATTTGATTTTTATGCGAGAACAATCTGTAATATCAAATTTTAAAACACTGACTGCTGAATGACACTGTCACTGTATGCTATAACTACCATGGACAATGAGTATGGACTCTTTCAGATACACCAATCATGAGCTCCTGATACAGCTTGCAATTAGCTGGGAACATGCCAGCTAGAAGGCGTAAGATCTGGGCACGATGTAGATGGTACAGAATAAAAGGTGGATAAAATCCTGGTTCTGACCACGACAGGGTTAATTTCTGCAGCAGCCAGGAGGGGCAATTATTTTGTACCACCTCACTTCACCGCCATGGTTGGGGACTGGAGCCTTTCTCCAGTCGAGGAAGATGGCAGCAGTTCCCATACTGCAGTTCCGCCACTCATGAGCTTTTGTTCACCTGTGAATTGTTCACCTCTCTTGCACATCTTTCTAATAATATTGTTGCTTTTACTGTTCATTTTTTATTTCACTGCTGTTTCCAATAAATTGTTCTTATCTCAACCCGTAATCTTTAGCTCTTCTCCAGAGAGGAATGGAAACATTCCTTTGTGATGGAAACACACATGCTATAAATACAGACTACAAATTATCTGTGTCTAATCACAACTTTCTTTACCTTAATTTAAACCCACCTATCTTACTTCATGGCTCACAGACAGGATACCAAATCCTGGAAATACTGCCAATAAAATAAAGCCTCAAAACATCCATTTCTGTACAGTGTAACTACAAAGATTAAAACCTGCTTTAATTTATGATGCTATACAGGAGCCTGCAAGCTTTGCCTTTTGAAGTTAATATAACTAGTCAGAACTCCTCAAGATGAAATATTTGTCTGACAAAAACCCTCAGATACCACTCACTGGGGAGTGTGCATTTCCCCTGCTTTTTCCACAAATAGAAGTAGAAACTCCTCACTCCCTTCTTTTCCTCCCTAATTCCCTTTTTCTGATCTGCTTTAATTGTTTCACTGTTTATTTTGCCACAGAATTAAGTTTACTTTCCAACACCTAAGCACTATTTTCTAGTTTATTAGTTTTCAAAAATGCTTATTAATAATACAATCCTGTAGTTCTTAAGTGCACTTGAAGCCCTCAAACATCATGAAACACAGTCAAGATGAACACAGCATGCTGAGAAAAGTTAAACATCTCCACAAACTTAAATTCTGTAGTTTTACAGCTCTGATCCACTAGTCCCTACACCTGTGTCAACATCAATTCATGTTCCTTAACAGGCAATCTACACTATTATTGCAAAATACGGATTTGGAATACATGGCAGTCATTCATAAACCTAATCTGAATCATTAAGCATGACAACTGGAATTTTACCAACGGAAAATGCAAATTAGTCCATGTCTTATGAAAAAAATTTTTGTAACAACTTAGACTTTTGCAGACCTTGCAGCACAGACTATGGCTGAAGAAGTGGAACAGAGGAAGTCTGCAGCCTCTTCATTGTCAACATCAATTTCAAAACAAATGCTATGCAAATGACTCTTTAACCTCACCTAAAACCTCAGCTTTTATCATGAAAGCCCCAAGGAAAGCTTTTTAAATAATAATAAAAAATTAAATAAAAACCAAAAATAGAACATAGCATGCTGCGATCTCCTCAAGTTTTAAGAACTTCATTAAATAAAATTTGCTTTATCTCTTCCTGTGAATAACTAAAAAAGAAGAAAATTAGATTATTTTAAAAATTACTTGTGATTTTAAAAATATGACTTTGCACCAATTTTTCTATTATAAGCTATGCACAATAAAGTCTCAATATCTGGCACTTTTAAAATGCCTCTAAAAAAATCCATTCACTTTGTTGCAATAACGTGAAAATACAGTATGTTTTCTGACAATTATGCAAACAAGTTTATTAGATGCAACCTACATACAGAACCATATTATAGAACTAAACAACTTTCTGGACCATGAACTTTAACCATGTGGAAAAAAAAAGACCAAGAAATAAAGCCATCCAAAATAACAAAAAAGGAGGAAAACAAAGTAATCGGACAGCAAAAAGAAACACCATTATATGTGGAGATTAACTTGAAGGGAAGAATTATTAATTGGTTTAACATTAAAATGGAGCAGGAAAAAACCTTTTAATAATGCAAATAATTTTTGAAGACCACAATGATTAGGGAAGGCCTTTTCATTCATAACCTTCTCAGCTGGGAGTGTGACCCACAATCACATCTTTTGGACAATAAGGAAAGAAATCCAAGTTATCAGTCAGGATTTCACATGACAAAAACCTGTATGACACAAGGTGTACTTTTGTTTTAAGTTTTGCAAAGAGGTTTGCTGAAGTTTTTGCAGAAGTAGAAGTGCTAGGTCAAGTCAGAATGGAAATATTCTGGTCTGATTCTTCCAAGCAGTGGGAATTTTTTAGCAATACGGCCAAACAAGCCTTTCAGAAAAAAACCTAACAGATCATTTTCAGCAGTCATGCCACAATGTTCTTCAGTTTTTTCTAAGCATCCTTAGCTTCTCAGTTTGAACCAGTACATAAACACGCTACTGAATCTTGCCATCACCAATCTCTGCTCCTTATAACAAAAACCCTTGCTCCTAAGCAAACAGCTGATCTGGCCAGGACTGACGTTCTGAAAGGCAACCCTGAGCCTACAAGCTTGAATTCAAGGGGGTGGCAATCAAAGCCTTTCTGACTGTTCAGCTGCTCTGCTTCAATGAAGAGGTTTGACACTGACAGTCCCACACCTCTGCTGTGCCTCTGCCACCCTGCTCTGTCTGCTGGAGTTCTGTGAGCACCTGTAACTTGCTTACTTTCCTCTTATCCAGGGTGTGCTGAACTCATCAGGCATAACAGTGTGACAGAGAAGTGGATGGGAAAAAAGAACAAAACTGGGAAATGCTTTCTTTGTGAAGGAAGGACTTCCCTTCACAGTCATCTTTCTGACAGCTGAGTACTCCCTGCATGGCTAGCTTTAAATTAATGCTGTGTATTAGCTTGCTCTTATTCTGATTTATTTCAACAAAGATTTAATTTAAATGACATGGAAATTACCCACTACAGTTGACTAAATGATTCCTAAATTATTAAAATGACCCTTTGAGTGTTCCAATAGCTTTTACTACGGATGTAATTTTTATCCCATTTAAAACAAAACAAATGCATTCAAAGTCCTTTGGATCCAAAACTACAATATTACCCTACCACTCTATTGTGAGATTGAGCTGTTGTCTTTGCACTGCTAGCAACTATTAGGCACGTGTGCTCTCACAGTGTGCTCTCTGCAGAAGGAAAACTACATTACAAAATTTTCAGAAATTTGTACTTATTGCCCTATAAACCTCATCTCTGCTTCACTGATTAAAAAACTATCCCCCAGAACAGCTAACAGAATTGCTTTATTTTCTGATGATGATTAAAATCGTAACACATTTTCTGTGCTGAAGCACCTGGAGTGTACAGTTCACCAACTAAGTTCTCTGAGCACTGGCAGTCACGTTTATCTGTTTTACATAGTTCAGTTCTGATCTACTAAGGAGGACCTTAAGCCACAACAGAAATACATAAACGTTTAAAAGCAATGCATTCTGTAAACACATCTGACCAAATGAAACTATAGTAACAACAGCAACTAGGTTCTCAAAAATACTCAAATTATCTAAATTACAAAAAATTCCCTGTTTCTCACATTTGGATTACTCCAGTCTTAAAACTGAATTTTTTGTATTTTACCTCCGCTGTCAAAATAAATGTCACAGCAACATTCAGCAAACAAGTATTGGAAGAAACTTTTAACAGTCTCACATTGTAACTTTTTCTAACCAACATATGAATTGAGTAATATACTTGAAACTGCAAAACTCAGCCAAAGAAGATGCAACAATACCAGAAGCAATGTTAATAACTGACCACTAAAGACTAGTGAGTATTACAAGAAAACCACAGGGGTGAGAAAAGGAAAAAGAAGGACCAGAGTCACAACCCACCCAGCATTGCACTGGCCAGCTTGCTCTGTTCTCATAAAAATTTTAGAGTACTGCTGCACTAGAAACAGAAGTCCTGCCTGATGGGACTTGGAGGAAAGGTGTGAGAAGCAGTATCCTACAGACAGACACACTGTTAAGATACGGACAGTAAAACATTTCATTTTGAATTAGAAATAGGAAAATGTGATGTGCCCTACAGTTAAAGCAGCCAGAAAGTAGGAAAAGCAACCCCACACTTTACCTGCATAAAGCACTCACAGTGAGCACAAACAGAAGCAGCAGATTCTGACTGGAACATTCAAACCAAAGGGTAGAGGTCAAATAGTTCCCCAGGAACTCTCCACTACTGCCAGCCATTGAGGGCAGAGGACTACTGCTAACAGCTGAGCTATAGTTCAGCCAGGGATTTTATTCAATCTCCTTGTGGGACTACAACATACCCCTGCAGCAAAAGAGATTGAGCTGAAAAAAGCATTTTTGTTGGGTTTTGTCTTTTTTTGTTGTTCTGCTGTTCAAAACTATTACTGCATTAAAAAATACACACTGAAATCAGAACTATTAAAACAGTGGTACATATATGCTGGCATAAGGCAGCCAGCAACACATTCACAAGAAGCAAGAATTCATTTAAGGAAGGACTACTGCACATATTATTCAGTCATTTGGACCAACCTACTTTTATAGGCAAAAAAATACATCTTTACCTCTTTTTAGAAAGAGAGAGGGACGGCATAGTCACTGAACAGAAAAAAAAATGATCAAAGGCTACTTGCTTTACTAGTGTAAACATAAACCCCTCAAACTATTTTTCAGTTCTGCAAAGACACTTAAAGAATTGTTTGAACCAAGTGTCTCAGGACAAATATTGTATTTCCAATTTATATAACAGCTACAAAAAATACTTTATAAACTGCGTACCTCTAGTACTGCAGGTTCACAGTCACCTCTGAGAGAATGAGTAACAGTAAATCATCCAAAACACTGCTTCTTCCATTATTTTAAATTTAAATATGCAAAATGCTACAGAAAAGTTACTGGTTTAATTTCCTTGAAAAGACAATCTGACATTCCCCAAAAAAAGAAATAGGCAAGTCAACTGAATGTACTCTCTGACGATATTTTATCATGATACAACCTGCACTGAATTCTTCTGTTTCTGTACAAGAAGTAAAGCAACATGTAAAAACTCTTTCTAAACTTTTCAAAATTTTCTAGAGTAAGAATTTCAAGCCTAACATTCACCTATTCTAATTTTTCAATTATTTACTAACTTTCCGTAATCCACCCTTTTCTGAAGCTCAGTAAGTACAATATTTGCTCACAATCAAGCACCATGAAACAGACCAATGAGGCATGATTATTACAGAGATTCTACCAATTTAACCCATATAATATTAAAAAAACACCTATCTAAGAATACAGAAATTCAGTGAATTATTTAATATGGAACCATCCATAGTAATATGGATTCTAATGTAAGATTTACAGTGTCAAGACTGCCCTGTGTGACTGTTTTCACCATTATACCCAGCTGTAGGTTCTCAAATTAATGTTGTATGTAAGAAATATTAGAACTCCCTGCCAACATTTGTAGCAGTTGTCAGAACAGGAAGTTCCTTCAATTGCTGTAAGAGCCAGTGGCTCAATAAAAAAAGATGTGCAGTAAAGCAGTGAAGGAATATCCAGTATGAAATCTGATCACACACCAAACAGGAATCAAGAACATGCCAGAATTGAATAATAATAAGAGTGTTTCCAAGTGTATTTTAAATATAGAAATGGAAATAGAGTAGATACACTAAAGGAAAGAACACTTGACATGGATGTTTTCCACTGTAATGTGTACAAGTGGATCAAACTGCAATCAGAAAATAGAGGCTTAACTGAAGCAGGTAACTACTGCATTCAGTACAAGAACCATGCATGAACTAGTACATCTCACTTCGTGCTTTACTGTGTTGAATAGGAAAAGGCTTGCTGAAAATAAAATGTTCCTCTGTAGTTTACAGTCAGTATTCATGACCCAGATTACGTAAAAATTGCACGAAGTATCAAGAAAAACCATAAAAGAATTTCTTTACAGCACAACTGTCTTACATTGCAGTATTTGTCAACGCATGACATTGTTTGAGTATTTTGGGTGGCCAGGTATACTTAAGCCTGTGTAAAAGCTGGACCTCTTTAATTAACAAAAGTGGAAGACTTGAAAACAAACACAGAGCACAAGACCAATGTCAGACCAGAGCCTGTTTTGGTCTTCTTTTTAAAATGACACTATTTAACTAGACCAACTCGGCATGTATGAAAAGGGCAGCAAGCCATCTTCCAAAAAAGAGTTCAATTACATACTAATTATGCAATATTTTAAATTAAAACCCAACATGATTATCAAAAATTACTTTTTCCCCTCCCAAAGCCCTCAAAATAGAACTTTCTTACACACTACCATACCACTCTCTAAAACTCGACTACACCAAAGTAACACACTATCACTAATGACACACATCTCAGTCTCACAATCTTCTTGAACTCTTCTTCTCTAATATTGAAGTAAAGCTAGCTAACAGACTTCTGAAAGGTCATGAACAATGCACAGTAAAGTCCTGATCTTCGCTTTACTCAAATTGTATCTAACAGGTATTATCAAATAACAGAAACACGAACTATGAGCAGATTTAGAGCTGAAGATCTAGTATTTCTCAAGATACAGATCAAAACAGATTAGCTCTTACAAACATGTAGAAAACTCTCACTTTCTGTAAGAATTATGCTTGTGTTGATTGAAAGGTTTGACACTGACATTCCAAACAGTAACAGCAGTTCATAAAACATAATGGTCCAAAATGACTTTCAAATTGTGTAACTCCGTAACAACTTAAATAAATGGCAAAGATCCAGAACAAGTAAGAAGACAAAAATTAAAATATAATCTACTAAAATACATCTTTCAAATTATCATTTCAAATGTTAATTTGCAGAATAAGCCAGTAAATAGCAAATATCACAGTGTCAATTTGAAGTTGTATAAAATGTAAAAAATGTGGTTTAAGGGAGAATAAACACATCAAAACAGTAATCAGGTTCTAGCACATATAACCAAACAGGAAAAATATCTTTGAACTTCAGTGCTATCATACTTTGAACAAGCAATGTAATGCAATGTATAATCTTGAATACTAGAGGGAATTTCAGTAGACATACCTTTTCTCTCTGTCTTCTGTGCAGGGATGGAAGATGTGGATGTAGACAGTTTTGATAAAGTAGATGCTCCATTAGCATCAAATGATTTCTTTGGCTGGTGATCAGATTGTAGAGAAAATGGACTAGGAGGAACAGTGCTTGGGGCAGCAGTTGGATGAACCACTGGTTTGATAGGATGCTGTACTGGAGTAGAACTACTGTGAGTCTCTGCTCTTGGCAGTCTGTAGTCTCTGTCATTGTGCCTGCTTGTTTGAGATAAAATATTCTGTGGGAGCATGCTGCTGGTGTCACTGGAATGCTTGTCTTCCACTTTTTTTCAGGATTCCCCAAGTAACATTGCAATAAGAAAAAAAAGATTAAATTAGAAACAAGTCTAAGACTGCAGCGACTGATTAATACAGCTGCACACCAACAACTAGAGCTGATTGAACTTCTCATGATTAAAAAAAGCCTCAAGTAGATCAGCATCAAAAAAGGCAAAATTTAATTCTACTCACTGACAAAACACATTTTCTCTGACCTTTGCTTGATTTAGAGTTCCGGTTAAGCACCGTGTTTTGATGAAAGGCTGCTTTATAACGAGTGTTACAGTCAAGTTAACTTTTGAAGTCTCCAAAAAAAATCGAAATCAAGATCTATTATTTCCATCTTGTATTTAGTGTGAAGAGATAATTTGTGCCATTTTTCCTTTGTTCATCAAAAACCCTGAACATCAAGTATAATTTAATAGTTTCACATTCTAGCCTTCAAAGAATTCCTTTTCATGTCGCTTGAGTACTACTACAACAAATTTACTTACTGTTAATTCAAGACATTTATATATATTAAATGAGTAACTAATCTGCATTGGTCACACGATCACAGACTTTAAAATATGCTACAAAGTGAACATACCAAGCAAATACAGAGCTGTTCTTTTTATAGATTCTTACATTTTCACCTGTCACAAACCAAATACTCACTGCATTATGCATGTCTGCTATCTTTTTGTAGCATCCAGTATATTTTAGCATATGCATTAAGTTGCAGTGTACACAGAAAAACAGCCCTTTAAACATCTTTACCTTGCGAAATCCCAAGAGCATGGGTGAAGAATAATACTTCAGCTTCTACTTTTAAACTACCCCGAGAACTATGCTACAAATTCAGCATACAGACAGCATCTCACAGTACAATTATTTCCCAGAAGAAAATTTACAAAGATTAAAGCTAGGTATCAAGACAAAGATCTCCAAGTTACAGAAATTTAAAGTCCAGGGAAGACTTTGCTACAAGCATTGATGAGGTAAAAATATGCTCTCAGTAACATACACAAGCCTCTGAAAACCCTGATATCAAAATCCATTAAATTATTATTTTTAGATGTGAAATCTTTATTTTTAAGCTCAGAATGTGACATTAGCCGGTCTCAATGATCATGACAGTCCAACTAAACTACAGATTATGCAAGTTGTTTAAGTAACTACCCATGAAGATAATTAAATTCGGCAGTAAAAGCCACAAAAAGGAGGAGCACCATGAAAAGCATTAAGCAAGTGTTGCACTAGTAAAGTTATTTAAAGAAACAACATTTGGGAGAGTTAACTGTGCTTTCCACTTTGGCTTTCATATATAAAAATGTGACAAAAACATCTAAGGAAAGGGATTTTAAAATTTTTTTAAGTTTGGAAAAGAAAACAGTGATGCAAACAAGGCAAGAATATATTGCTGTAAAAAAACCACATACTTCCACTGGCAAACCCACTGGCAGCTGTCGCCTGCATCACCTCTCTTCTGTAATCCCTATCTTTTGGAAAACTGTTAACTGACATTTTGCTTGCTTCTTTTTGTCTCTGTTCTCTGAAGAAAAGAAAACAAAAGTTAGGTTTATCTAATAATATCTAATAATATTCTATCTAAACATTATCTAATAATATAAGAGTTTCTGTCAGTTACATGAGATGAATTAAACTGTTAAGAGGTTGCTGCTGCAGGTGGGGTTAGCAAACTTCAGCCACTACTTCCTTACATCTGTGCTTGCTGAAGCCCACAATATACCAGTTCAGCTCAATAATCTTGTTAAAAANCAAAAACCCCAATCAAACAAAAAACCATCCCCACACAAACCAACCACATACCTCCCTCTCAGGCTCTGGATGGTCAAAGGATATAAGAGGTGCCAGAGGTCACAGTAAGGGTAGGAACACAGCAGACTTAGACCACAATCTTTTATAGCAGTAATCTATTAGATAAGCTCAACTGCTCTGAAATGTGTTTAAGAATATTTGTTCTTTATACAATTAAAACAAACACAAACATATACCTTTCCAGCCACTCTTTTGGTTTTTCCCATTGTGAAACTTCTGTTCGGCAGTTGTAGTAGTATTTTTTGCCTGAAGAGCTGATGTGTTCAGACCAATCATCCGCAGAATCATATGCCTTCAAAATACAAACAGTGTTGGATGAAAGACAACTTCTTTTAACATACAATTGTAATAGCTTTCACTGCTTCTAAAACTACATGGCATCCTTATATAAACCCGTATCACTGCTTTCCACCATCTCTAAATGCCTGTTTCATTAATAGCTTGAAGATATGACCACTATGCTCCTGCTGAATTCTGCAATAGTTTCCCATCAACTCCCTTAACAAAATTTAATAGTACATTTAGTGGGATACAGTAATGTTAATACTGATTAGTCTCCTTCACTGTACAACATCCTCAAAATCAGTATCTTTCCAAAATTTTTCTACAGATCACAAATTTACCGATTTTGTTTTATGGCAATTTTTAACAAACACCACTCTAACTACTAAAACTGATACTGAAGTGACTAAAATTCACAATATGTAATGTATTTCAAATAAGCAAAATCATATTGTCTGCTCTAGATTTACCAAGAAGTTAATGGAAAATACTTCTGCATCCATGTCATTTAAATAATCTAGTATTTTAAAATTAATGACAGGTAACTCAAAGCTCTAAAGATTACCAGCTAGAATAGTTTTAAAACATACAACAACCACAGGTTTGCTTTACAGAGTGTTTATAAAATAAAGAACGATGTTGGAAAACTCAAGCACATAATGTACATGCTGCCTGTCTTAGACAAAATTATGAAAACATGGTGTGTATAAAAGGGGCAACACATGGATGAAAACCAATCACAAATACTCACTGCATCAGAAGTTTTGCTTGGATTATTGCTGGGATTAGAAGAATGTGAATTTGAACTATGAAGAGCACTGTGGTTGTGTGAGTTTTCTTGTGGAGAGTAACTGGTCCCTAAAAGAAAAGAGAAAGACTGTTCACCATGTATGCTTTCAAAGAAATCAACCATCTGCATTCTAAAGAGGTGGAAGCGGAAAGAAGAGGGAAGGAGAGCAGGCAAGTTGTCCATAGCCTGGACCACAGCATAGTTCAGATGCAGAAGTATTTCAAGAGACCACATGCACATTTCTTCTTCACATAGCATAAAACTCAACTACAGTAATGCAGTACACCCCTTCACTGGTCTAACTCTCAAACTTTATTCCATTCCTAGTGAACAAACAGCCTTTACAATTTTGATGCTCTGAAGAGTCCTAACAGGCCAATTCAGAAATTAACAGGCATTTTCTCCTCAACATTAGATCAGAAAATTTATACATGCTTATCAACAGCCTACATGGTTAGATGCATAAAATCAGGTTTTAAGTTTACTGAAGCAATGCTGTTTCCATAAAACTGCTGTTTTCTTCTGAGACTACTTGTAATTAGTTCTAGGTAACTACTTTTGTTTATGCATACAGACCAGACTAAATTTTCCTGCACCTCACTCTCTGCAATAAAGGTACTGACACCTAGAATACCAAAAGCAGCATTTCCCAAACTGCCACCTGCTTCTGGCTTCCCTACCAACTACTCTTCAAGGCAACTTGGTTTTCTTCAATGTGAAAACACCTGAACAGCTGAAACAAGAAATGAGATAATTCTCAACACCTTTTAAATCTGTATTTTTGCCTAAGCTCAAGTCACCTGAACAGTTCCATTTACAATTAAACAAGGACATCCATTCACCTCTGCAATCTTCTTTTAAATTTCCTGCTCTCTAAAATTTCTAAGCAAGTAAAAACTCATCCATTGTTTTTATGTGATTTTTTTTTCCTAAGTTTTAAATGTTCACAAAAATCACACCAAACTAAGAAAAATAATTTCTAACACATTTCAGGGAAAACCCTAGATATTCTAAATATAACATTCTCCCAGCCTTTATTTTCCCTTTTCCTACTGAGAAATTTCTAAATACCCAGGGGTACTACATCAAATACCATTTGCTTCACAGGTTGTATAACAACCTGAATATGAAGTCAAAGTGATTTGAAAATGGCAAAGACTTTATCTTATGGACAAATACAGTAAAGAACAGTAAAGGACTGATAGGTAGGAGTGAATGGAGTCATTAAAAAAAAAAAATTGTTTTAAAGTCTTCCGAGAGCTACACACACAGAATATTACTAAATGACACAGTATGGTGCAGAAGGAGAGCCATTCTAATGCAAATTTTGTCTTCTGAGCCTTCTAACTATACAAGCACTGAAAAAAATCACTATTTCAAACTTCTTTCTCCCCATTTGTAACCCTGCAGGTTAGAAAAACAGTCCATCACAAGAGCAAAGAGGTACACCATCACCAAACTGTTGAGTGCCCTAAAAAGGTTAAAGATCAATTTGCACACACACGAGTTACTGCAACCTGAACCAGCACTATCTCAAAACTTTTCCCTACACACATTTTGGCCAAAACTGTATGTTATTCTCTGTAACAATATAAGGGGAAAAAAAAAAAGGAAAACAGAGTAAGTCTCATACTCAAATACAGTCTTTCTAAAGCTAGACCACAGTCTTGCACCAAAAGTATCTTGCATGCTCAGAGCCAGGCAGAATAACAGCATGGGGGCAAGTTAGGCTTGTCAAAGCAATATTTACAACCATCACACGCTTGTGATGCATATGCCTAACAAGAACAACAAAAAAACATTTATAGACACATTTGATTCCCCTAGATATAAGCAGTATATCGTAATTACAAGGCTGTACTCCTCAGTTACACCAGTCTCAATTTTTTTTTAGACACTGACTATGGAGTGAAATAGCTGTTTAATATTTTTGTATTAGCCATTGTTTTAGTCTTTTTATTTACTATAGCCTTCTACTGAGAAAAAAATAATTAAAATTTCTTAATGTATTTATGTAGGTTGTTCAATACAGATATATTTTAATTAATTTCTGCTAGGAGGTAAAATCATCTCCCTTTTTCAACGAAAAAATGAGACAAAAATTTACCAGATGGCTTTGAACAGTCCCTTCAAAACATCAGAAAGCACCAATGTATTTAATTTACATATGGGATGTAATCCCATACCATGGATGCAGTAACACTGTATTTTGTTCAACATGCTCAAGATGTACATGGTGATTTTTAAATACTGTAGTGGCCTAAATACACTGCCACAGTGAATGTAATCTAACAGGCATTTTCCAAACATGAGAAAGAGCCAACAACATACCTATTACATCAACAACATATTGTAAAGCCAATTCTATCAAACCCATAAACAAACCCCTCAAATTCGCTGTGCAGACTTTCATGGACCCCACATGGTCTATCAGCTCAGCAGCATGCCCCCAATTTCACACTATGCCCAGCCCCAGTACTGAGTCACCAAGCGCTCTGCAGGAGTATCTGAGCAGCTGCAGCAGTCACACCCACCTCCAGCTGGCCCCGATAGAGAAACAGGTACTATGCAGCCGTTTCTTCACAAGGGGCCTCGGGGCCCTTCAGCGCTGAGCCGCAGTCCTCCCAGACTGCCCACCCACAGGCTCCATCCATCAGGAATCCTGTCCTACCTGAGCTGGCCTCAGCTGCATAAAAACTGATCATGGCTGCTCCAGCAATGCCGACTGCCTCGGGTCACCAGGACAAATGATGTGGGCATTTACAGGGCCAGCCGTAAATACATACCAATGGTGCCTGGGACAGTTACACAGGGTAATTACAGGTGTGGGTTCACCACCCATACCCCTGTTCTATTTTACACATAATACCACTTTATGTTTGGATCTCTACCCAAACTTTGGGAATGAGCATACAAAAGGACTGCTAAACTGCTGTTTGCTGTTGGAAAGCTTCCAAGACCAAAGCAGATGATACTCTGGAGAACAAGGATTTTAGGCACCTCATACAAGTTAAGGGCTTGAAGACCATATGTAAACATGACAACCGTATTACCAAATTACCTTTTCATACTGAGGCAGCAAGGTTTTAGTATGTGGTTAAATCCATGCACAGCAGTCATCTAGGAATCTGACAACCCAGCCAAGCAAGCAGTGCCAGCTCAGGTTGTCTGGGAAAGTTGCTGAAGATGTTTAAAAGGCTAGAAAGCAACCCACAAGCAGAGGTCTACCTCCAAAAATAAGGGGGGGTTCCCCTCACTTGAATGCTAGACTTCACCATCAGCAAAGCCTAAGCCCAAGCCATTTTAAGGTGGCTGTGACTTGCAATCAGCTCTGCCTCTCCCAGCTGCATGCCTGGCAAGGCAGATCATGAGAACAGGATCACTAAGACTAGTCCATACCCCAGAAACAGGCCTGGTAAGGCAGACAGCATACTCGTGTCCCTTGAGACAGCTCCCCATGGCACTTCTTAGCTTTTCCTCTTACAGTTAGACCTTCCTCGGAGTTCCACTTTCTTCAGGAAAGAGGAACAAAGACCTGTTTTTATACTCCTTAATTAGCGTATTTTCAGATTTAGCAATATCTAGTATGTATCTTTGACATGCCACAGCGAAATTCATATTGTGTTAGAAATACTCCAGTTTCAGAACTTCCCATGGAAATGTTTACTGCACAATCACAGTGAGTTTCCTCAGTTTAATCATTATTTTGCAAGTAGTTAAAGATGGAAAGAGCTACTCCTGACCGGAAGATGGCCAACAACGGCATCAGCACTACAGTTATATAAAACTAGTGGTGCAACCATGTGAGCAAGTCTTCCCTAGTGATGAACAAGTCATAGGGTAGGTCAGAGTCAAGGTTAAAATATCACAGCTATCTCTGAGTCTTTCCAACAAAAATCACATCTTCCTTATTAATGCATGAAGATCAGCAGAAAGCACAAAGAGCAAGGGTCTGGGAGCCAATTCAAAACTGACTTAAAGCCTACTACAGATTTGAGATTCTGTTGCACTAAGACTCATTTCAATGTTTTTGTAAGTTGTTTCCATATCCCAGCTGCTGAATCCAAGACACTCTAAACTGCAACAAGGGCTCAAAACAAAACTACAGACTTGAAAAACAGATTTAACATAGGATGAAATAAGAACTCCATTTTCTAATATAGTCAACTTTCTCTAGCAATTATCACATTTAATTAGCATCTCCATTAACACCACTTCACTTCTGAAATTATAAAATGTTGAAATTCTGAGTTAACTAAGGATCAGACTGCTCTAATGAAGCACCTGGTTTCCCTTCTCCCCTGCCATCTTTCAAGACCAAGCCAAAACTCTTTCCTTTCCAAAATCTATACGCCTATACTGGCAATTACAACATATACCTGCAACCACCTAAAATAAATTTTCTTGCCACTTGATTGGAGTAATGGAATACATGACTGTGCATTTCCTGGCATCCTTTGGCATCTAAGTATCTTAGCCTAATTTCCTCTTTTTGGTTTGTAACACTGTACAGTATCATAATCATAAAATCTCCAACTGAAATGCAGAACTTGGAACAGAGAGACATTAGAGTTGCAGTATATATACTGTTGCACCACATGACAGTTAACTTTACACAGCTCACCACTGATAGAGCATTTAAGTTTTCTTTTCAGCCAGAAAAATACCTAGTTAATATCCTCTCATTTTGTTCATAATAAAAAATGTCAGTGTAGATATAAAATCAAGGAAGTTTACAAGTGCTCAACAGCTGGAACTCAAAGACAGTCTGCCCCTTCAGTTCCTCCAGCGGGAAGTGGGATTCAGGAAGGGCTCTAGGAGAGCCACAGATTCTGTGCCCACATACTAGGCATGTGGAAAGAGATACTGGGCAGCAGAAAAGCAAGGAAGGTCACTACATTTGTGACAACTCCATACATACTGTTCTATGACTCCATGTTCCACCTCTATGCTAACATGCAATCAAATTCATTAAACTAGAGACAGTATCAGAATCTGAACTTCCTCAAAAGAACAGATACTGCCCAAGTGACAGATACTAATTGGTTGTTAACAGAGAAAACTTAACAGGAAGATAGTTTATGGTGGTGATTATTTTATGGGGATAACTAATTAAGAAGACTTCTTCAAACAGTGAAAATGATAGAAATTTATCTAGGATAAGCCTAAATTAAAAGTGTATTTCAACTGGCTTTGTTACTTCAGTGCAAATCTTTGTGCAGAACACTTTCTAAAGTACTGCATATGGGAGGAAATAAGGCAACACAATAGAAACACAATACCCAACATGCCAGCAGTAACAGAACAGCCTATCATGGCCACTTGGATTTGCCAAATGTAAAAGTAGTAAGACAAAACAATTTTTCTTCACTGCATTTTTATGTGGCCTGCTGTATTGAAATAAACATGGCTGCCTTCCATATGCAACCAAAAGCATAAAAACTTGCAATTTTCCTAGCAGAGCAGTGGCCTCAGAGAATACACCAACTGTGAAGTAACATTTTCCAGAAATTCATAACCTACAAAAGTTGAATGCACAATGCTCTGCCAAAAGAAAAAAAATCTAGCCTGATCGCTGTACTGCCCAACTACATACTCATTATGCCCCCCAAATAAACGTTTTATAGCAGTCAACAAATAGCTCTATTGAGCGAAAAAACTTACAAAGTCTTATTTCATTCCCTATCCTTCTCTCCTGCCACACTGCCAATCCAGGACAGCAAAGTCTGGACTGTTTTGCAATATCCAATTCACAGGGTAATCATCCCAATGTAAAGAAGTTCTCTTTTCCTCCAAGTTACCATTCACACAGAATTTCACCAAAAACATTACTATAAACAGAACAGGAGTCATACATACATGGAGTGGCACAAATCACCGACAATGGATGAAAATGATACTGTAAACATATCATTTTATTCATAATAGAATTTGTCTTCTAAAATGGTAGTAAGAAAATGACACCTTCAGAAGGAAAAGTCAGGAGCATTAAACTAATGAAAGTCAAGGCCTTGTATTGTTTTACTAATGCAATACTCAGCAAATGACAAGGCATTACTGATTATTAAAATGAAAAAGGTAAAGTTAAATCCTACACATTACATAATGTACAGTAAATTTAAATTTGCTCTTTTCTGCTTACATTTTTATTTTTAATTAGTTCTACTCAATTTATTTCAGAAACCGAAGCTTAATTTTAGGGCAAACAGACCAAACTGCTCTAGAAAGAACACCAAGTTATCCTGCCCATCAAAAAGGACAGCAAAAGGTAATAAAATGCCTCACACTAAATTCAGACTTTTCAGTTTTCAAATAACAATTCAGGGATTTACTACTCCAGCAGCTAACAGGCAGACTGTTTTCCTAGGGTTGTACTTCAGCCTAAACAAGTAACACAGCTTGGGTTGTCCTCACTGATACAGCAGATAAACTTATTTTTGTCCAACCATCCTCTCACTTGCTCCTTTCCTTGTTACAGCTACAGCTTAATAATTCAGTAATTTTGGGGGTGTTTTCTTTCTCCCCTCAGTCCACCACCCAGTAGCAATAAGAAATCCCTTTTCAATTTAAGACACGACTTTGAAAATTATCAGGTTCACTAACAAGGTCCACTGAATGCAGTGAGTTACTGCATGATCCAGTACTCTAATGTCACAAATCATAGAGCTGAAAAAAGCCTAAGGGATGAAAATTGGATTTTCAGCACACTCTAGACAGAATTCCCACCAACTTTCTTCTTCTTCAAAAAAATCAGTAGTATGTCAGTTTCCTTGATATCTCAATTATTGAAATAATAATAAAGACTGGACAAATAACTTTACCATCACCCATAAAGACGTTTATTCTTTACTTTTTTTTTTACTTTGAAGTGGGGTAAACAGTATCATTTGAAATAATTTGCCTGTTTCTCAATAATTAAGGGAAATTCCAACCACCTGCTAAACATTTCTGGTAAGACTCAAAGGTTACTAAAGTAGATTAAATAAGTGATAATCTACAAAATGGAGTTATGTGAAATTAAAAAGTATGGGTAGACAAATTCTTCAGATTAACACTTGCAACTTCCACCCTTTAGGAAACCTTAGTTCAGGTTATCTAATAAAATAAAAAAATGCTAGCAACATCCTCAACACTGCTGAACATCTACTAAGACACCCACTTCATTTGAGATCACTCGATTTGAAAAAAGCAGCTTAAGCAGTTTTACCCATGGAAAAGGTGAGTAAGTACCATGAATTTCAGCAGCACAGAGTCATATTCCTAACTCTCTGGCTCATGACACCAGATTTCAGTGAGTTTAATAAAAAACAAACTCCTTGTTAAACATCACTAATGACAGCTTAAAGTATTTTTAAGCTTGCAACACTAATTAACATTACCATATCTGTACTAAGAAGTGGGACATTGCTCTAAAAAGAAAGGAGGTAGGTTGAGAATAAAGCCAAACTCTGCCTTCATTCTGGACTGTAGCTCATAAAACATTTACATCTCTAATACAGCGTCAGAGATTGCTCAAGAGAGGTTCCTCTGACCTCAAGTAGCAGCTTCATATGGAGACTTTTTAATTATTAAGACATGCAAAAACAGATGTGTTAAACTTGACAGCTACAATCCTTACCACAAACTAATAACCATGTTATCTGAACTCCACATGGATCAGCACAGCAAATGGCCAATAGACTGAATTTCCCCGTTCTAAGCCCTCCTCAGCAACACACCACGCATGGGAAATGACCCTCCCATGAACACACTGTAACACAGCACTAAGAGAGTCGAGCTCAGCGATGGAAGTCTAACAGCACAACACACTCTCCCCTACCTCCAGCAACAACACTTCCACAAAACTCATCAACTAGGAGTAAGCATAAGACTGAATCTCTATTTCTGTAATTACTCATACACATTAACTGTCAGAAGATAATTCCAAATTTAAAAGTTTTTTCCTCTCAAAAGCCAATAAAAACTAGAGAACTCAAGACATTTCTAAAAATATATTAGTCATCTGGGGCAACAGGCACATACTCAAATGCTTCATGAAAATTAGGCTCAAGGGATACTAAAATGATAAACAATTCCTTTAACATTGCAGGAGGGGGAGGGAGCAAGCATCATAAATGTTACTTTTCATTCAAGGAGCTTCTCAAAGAACATAAAACATTGGAAGAACCACTGATGTATATCAACACACACCTCATATGGGAGTTACTCAAATGCAGACCCTTTATAAAAACTGGGTATTTCAATATTTTAAGATTACAAACAGCAGAGTAACAGTGTGAAAGACTGACACACCATAACCCAGTCATCACAAACTGTAGTTTGATTAAAATCAGGGATCATGCAAAACAATTTCTGCTTACAAAGAAGAAAAAAAGCAGTTGCCCAAATGTAGCTCTGAGACCATTCCCCCTTTTTCTATGGATCTACAGAACCAAATTAGTACTCCCACTCAGAAGCTCCAAACAATTAAGCAAGATATGACAACTTAATCTCCCTAACAAAATCCACTGAGCAAAAACAAGGCTAATTAAGAACAAGGCCAGGTTGTTTAGCAACTCTCAAATTACTTTTGATGTTTGGAGGATAGCTTTTTGAGGAAAAAGAATTTTAAACAGAAGACCCTGTGAATGTAATAATACTTACAAATGAACTTGCATTGAATGTTTCCATTACTAGGCTTAGAATAAGGAAGGTGAAGCTACAGGCTTTTATGAACATAGGTAGTGCCATGCAGTGACAAATGCAACCTTCATCCCAAGTTCCCTTCATCTCAACTGATGTGCACCATTCAGAATCAGCAATTCAACAAGTACATGGCACTGTACAAGTACTAAAAAAAGGGAGTCTGTTCTAAAACATTACTGCAATCCTGCAACAAGGTTAGTCACACACATAAGTAACACACTTATATCCTTAATAAGAAGGCTGTGGCAGAATCAATGTGTAACCACATTAAAATAAGGCAAGAAAAAGGGCACCGTATATCTCCCTTCTTAAATGTGTCTTAAAAATAGTAACTCTAAGTCAGATTGTCTTAAATTTGTATCTCAAGATACACCAAACACAATAGAAGAACCAACCTCCACTTCAATACCAGATAGTTCCTTCAGTGCTACTAATATTTGTTATTTGAAGAGAACTTTCTTTTCTTCTAAGACTACACCAGTGTCCATGTCTCAGTAAAACAGAGAAAGCATTATTTCACCTAAAATTTAGATACTGACTGATGTGCCAATAAAGAATTCTGCAATACTTCTGTTTTCAGAAAGATTACTCTTTTTTTCCTGGACATGTTATTTTTTCACCACACATGAGCAAGCTAACTTGAAAATATTTAGTATTAAAAGCAGCAATTCATCATTAAACTTTTGAGAAATCACTATGTTTAGACAAAATATATTTTCAGTTCTGGACAGACTATGCCATGTGTACTTATTACCATGCAACAAGTATAATTTTAATTTCATGCTTATTTAATTTTCAACTGGGAATTGGTTTTGAAAAGAAGAGATGCTATTAACACAAACACACAAAAAAAGGCAAGTCAAATTAATTTCTGTCACATAGAAATTCTTCACTAATAAAGGAATGCTGGTCCACAGCTCGGGGTTGAAGCAAAGATGGCAAGCAAGGACTGACCTAAGAATTAATATATATAGTGTTGTGGTTTTAAAAAAAACGGATTCACAGCTTTATTTCAGGCTGGCCCAGCTCAACTTAACAAAGCTTAGCTCAGCTTAACAAAGGTATTGTGCAACAGGGCTTTCAAGCATCTGAAGCACAATAGGTGACAAGATAATTCATCCCTCTTTCCATTAAGTTATTCTTAAATATATACAAAAAAATTCAACGGGTCTTTCCTGGAACTGCCTTACTATAAAATAAGCCTCTTAACAATAGCTACTAGTTGCATTTAAAACTCAAAATCTATTTTACAATTGTTTGATTGCCTGAGTGTCTCATTTTATTTCCCTAGTTAAGTAAACACTCTCAAAAGGACTATACAAAAACTGCAATCATTACTATAGACAGCATTTAGCCAGTAAGAGGTAAAGTTTACACTACTTGAATTTGAAGAGGATCATATTATTTCTGGTATTAAAACAAGCATAAATAGCATTCTTTCAAATGAACAGTTTTTAAAATTAAGTGTGTTAATCTGTCAGCAGCAGGTGTCTGAATGAGCAATCTACTCAAACGACTTAACTAGATGAGATCTGAACTCCTTCCTATGTTATTCAAGGGGCACAGCTGGTATGAAGATACCAGAATCCAGAAGAACATAATTATGCGAAATAAACACCGCAGAAAAAACGTAAGTAGAGCACATTACCTAACTTGTACTACGGAGTTTATGTACAAATGTGCATCATTTAATATACCTTAATAAAAAAATTCTTTGTGTTTTTCCACATTTGGGAGTGAACAGGTATGTTTGAAACATAAAAATGATATGAGCAGGATAGACCATAATTTCCTTTGCCTGTTTCTGCTGCTGATAGACATGGACAATTGATAACTCTGCTGCTCGAACAAACTCAGTAACAAACCTAGAAAAACAATGAGGAAGACTGTTGCTTTGGAGGGACATAAAAAAAGCACAGTATTTAAGAAATCTGAAAAACCAAGGCAGAGGAACTAATCTATGTAACTGGGATGGAACTGTAAATCTTCTTCATAAAAGGGTTTTCAGAAAGACTGACATGCCTATATACACAGCGGGTCAGAGAAATTAGTTGACAGGTATCAGAAAAGTAATGATAAAAGTTTAGACCAAAAAAAAAAAACCTTTTCAAGATTTCTGCTGCCCCTTAGACACAAGCAATTTAGCTCATTTAGCTCTGGACACTAATTTTTCATATTTCTCGCTGCCTTTTTCTTGTCATGAAGCACTTGAATACTGTTTTACATCCCTTTTTTTGACTGATGACAAAAGGAGGGTATCAGCATTTTTTTATCATACTGCTGCTGTAGAAACAAAACAAGTCATATTTTAACATTGCAACAGAAAAAACTACATTTAACACTGACAGACTGTTCCTTTGCAACTCTCCTCTGTAACAACAGTCACAGTAAGGCACAGATAATTATTCCAAAGTCCTACGGGGCCTAATCACAGGTCTCTAGGCCTACTTCTCCATTCATTTCAAACACAATGTAACATTGCTGCATGCATGGAAACGTAAGTCAAAGCCACAAAAGCTTAACCGACATATCTTAAACCATCTGGTAAAAAGAGCAAAGTCTTGTCAGTCATCTGCTCAAAAATTTATCTCCCTTTCCAGTCACCTGGAGGACAGGCTTTCCAACTGGACATAGCAAGGGGGACCCTTATCACTGTCTGTAAGTATCTGAATGGAGGGAGTCAGAGGATCTATCCAGGCTCTTATTAGTGCCAAACAACAGGTCAAGAAGCAATGGGCAGAAACTGAGGCACAGGAAGTTCCACCTGAAAATGAGGAAGAACTTCTTTATTGCTCGTTTATTTGACCGAGCACTGGAACAGGTTGCCCAGGGAGGTTGTGGAGTCTCCCTCACTGGAGAGATTCAAGAACCATCTGGACGCAATCCTGTGCCATGTGCTCTGGGATGACCCTGCTTGAGCAAGGAGTTTGGATCAGACCCACTGTGGCCCCTTCCAACCTGACCACTGTGTGATTATTCTTGCATAGTATTCCCTGAGTCTACTTCCAGTCAACAGGCAAGTACAATTTGTGCCTTAGAACACACATCTCACTTCACAAGCTCGAAAGTAGGGAGAAAAAGGGAAACATTGCCCAAGAGGAAAAGAAGGGGTGCAAAAGTTTATGTAAGAGAATTCAAGGCTATTTCACTATCTGTTTAAAATTTCCACAGTAGGAAAACAGGTGAATGTCACATTCAAGAGATGTCTTTGAATAATTTAGAAAGTGTTTAAGTTTACAGGATGAGCAATTTGTTTTAGAAGCTTACACTTCAGATACTGATGCAATTTTGTTCCCTAAATATTCACTGCCATAGACCTTCCACTTACTACGGTATAATTCTGAGATTACTCCCTCGACATACAAATGCAGGCAGAAAGCTCTGATTTCAGAAAAGTGATAAAATATTCAGGAAAAATTTGGTAACCCACAAATGCTGTGGTAATATTTCTTTAACAGACTTAAATACTGAAGGCATACCGGTTCATGACAAAATCCAGACACAAATTTCCTGTATGATAAGGCTAATGCTATCAAATGGAAACCCACACTGGTTTTGTAGGAAAGCAAACCTGCAGAACAGAGTAGAACAGTAAAAAAACAGATATAAAAAGCATTCTTACACTACTAGCGAATATCACTGGGATAAAGGAATAGGTAGTGGACTTCGATACTTTTTAGGGTAGCTTTATCATTATAAGTTAGGAAGTCTATTAAAGGTCTTCAAGGAAACAGAATCTGCTAATACTGAAGTTATAGCAGGGGACACCTGCAATGAAGTACAAAAAAGTCTGGTGACCCTTTTATAATTCAAGGGAAAACAGAAAGACTGTCGTTATCTTATGCTGGGTATAAAGAAATGCTTCTTCTTCTTAAGTGCTACACTTACTTCCAGAAAGGATTCATTTATACACTACAACAAACTACTGACAAAACGTAAGCATTAGTGTTAAGAACTGCCTTTCGTTGCCAGCACCATTTTTTTCCTTACTGAAGAGCTACAAAAGGAATGATCTCTGTACAGCCAGAGATGCTGCCCTGGAAAAGCCTATGAAATTGCATAAAAGCCTGACCCTGCAAACAAATGCAGTTACCACTGCAAGTTGGGTGCCAATAAATTACTATTATTCACAGTAAAGTTATTACAGCATCACCTCCCCTCTCAGCCAAAACAGAGGCAGAGCATTCTCTTCCACGTTCTGCACAGCTTCAGTGATACTTGGCTTACTGGACACTTTACACTGTATACGTAGAAATGGCCAGGAAAACAAATGTAAAGCATCAATAAACAGTTTTTTTCTTAGAAACCCGCCATGTCTCAAAACATGGTTAAGGAAGAATTCTAATTGGGGGCCAGTGGGGAACGCAAAGCAATCCCAGTAAAAAACTACTGCATAATTTACAAATTGCTATCTTAACTACAGCCTAGTAGCAGGCAGCTCATCAGAAACTAATAGTTTTCATTACTTCATCTTCAGAAAAGCAACCCAAAAGTACAAGGTTAGTAAATGGTATTATTCCATTTCTGTAAAGTCAGAGGCAAGCAGCATATGTTAAAGCATGATGCTAAGTAAAAATCATTCCCTTACAATTAGCTTACGTACCATAGGCAAGCAAATTCACCAAATCTTGTATATAATCAGTTATTTTCTCTTTTCCAAAATGTAAAATATGCTTACATACAAAACCTTACCAGGTCTAGCAGGCAGACTGACTTGAACATACTACATTTACAATCCAATGAATTCTTAAAACTAAGATATATATTTGCTTAAACAGAACAACTATAAATGGAAACCTTCAGAGGACCTATTTACAGATCTGAATTCTATACTCTCACAAATAAAAGAATGTAAAAACAGTAGGTGAGAATTCCCAATGTGAAAGTCTTAATAGCAATAGAGTTTGGGAAGCAGCTGCATCAACAGGTTACAAACAAACAGCACTGCTTATTAACATTTGATGCAGCCTCCATTTCAGATCAAGTGTCCCACTAATACATCTTTACTCTAGCAACCTACACGAGATACTTGAACTTCATTAAGAGAAACAGAGGACTCCATCCACCTACATGAATAAAGACTTAGCATTTAATACCATCATATTAGTATCACAATTCTTAACTAACATCAATAATATAAAATTAGGGGTTTGTATCTTCCATTCTGTGCTAGTTAAAAGCAAGATTTGCTGGTACTTTGCAAAAGCAATTTTCAGAATTAACATTCTAAACCTCCAAATTTAAAAAGTACAAACACAAGTCATATCTTTTACTGTGATTCTATGAGCACATACTTTCCTATTTTTCTACTAGAGATCCTCACAACAGAGTAACACAAAAAAACGGTTATCCAACTGATCCAGCAAAAACTCACCTCGAAAATATTTCCAAATCCACTGAGTAAATGGAAAGGTACTTTCTATCTAAAAGTTCTAAACTTGGAAGCAAACTTAAAATTAAAACCCTCTCTGAAGGCAGTAGAACAATTAAAAGAGAGCTTTTATAAATATAAGAAAACAGAAACTTTTCCGCATTTTTTGTTTTACATCCAGAGAAAAGCTTCTAAAAGGTGAATGACCCTGGAAGCAATTCCATTTTTCTTAAAACATAAACCAGCCACCAACCCCTACCTCCTTTAAAGCCATCCAAAAAGCCAACATTCAAGGAACAGTGAAGCGATTCACTAAATCTACACTTGGCTGTTGGGGGGTATTCAAAGCATGTTTCATGGAGAGCTCACTCCCCTTTGTGAACAGACGTCTCTCATCCCAGCTTTGACCGTACAGTTACAGTGAGGAAATGGTTTTCATAGTAATGAATAATTGCTTTAACAACTAACAGCATATAACACTAACAGCAGTTATTACTACCTGCATAGATAGGATCTACTCCAGCTTCTTCCTGAACCCTTCGCTATGTCCATTACTCTCAGACATGCCTCTTTCCACCTAACCTGCAATTTCCTCTTTGCAAGGCCCGTTGCCCGAGCATCTTCCATTCTCTTGTAGCTGCCCCAACATCGCCCCTGCTCACTGTTTACTTCACTGGTCAGTGATCACACTAATTTAATCAGCAGTTCCTCTCCACGGCCAGGGCTCCTAAAACAGGAACCTAACACAGTTCTCTGTTTATAGCTGTTTGCTGTCCCTTTGCTGTGAGGACTCTGAACATCTTCAGGAACCAGTGGGAAAAAAGCCAACACAGAATCACAGAAGCTCCCACCACCACTTTGATAACAATAGGAACTCCTAATTTAAAATATTTCATTCAGCCTCTAATAGCAGTAGGACTTTAAATCCCGGAACTGTATTAGTCAGTAACAGCGGTCACTGACAAGTGTTCTTAATTGCCAATTAAAAAAAAGAAACCACGTGCAAAAGAAACAGTCACAAAGCTTCAGTTATACTTTGGAATTTAAATACCACAAGTTATAATCAAATTTCATTAAAATAGCCTACACTGCACAATAGCACACAATTCAGCAGAAGATTTTACACTATGTACATTTACACTCTCCAGTTGTTACTTTAGGCAATTCAGTAAGATCATGGCATGAAGCAAAAAAAGTTTCAAAGTCTCTTAAACATCAATGTAGTGAAACATGCAGTATTTTCTTCACAATAAAAAACAATTGAGTCCAGGTGGCTTAACTGAACTAACCTTTCCTGCATAACGTTCTACTGTGTGTCTTAGTGGATCATTCTGCTCCATACAGTTAAGTAGAAACACCCTTTACCCTTTTTTTAGCAAGGGTTGCATCTCACATTTCTGCTCTTAAATGACATGTATCTATATATCTCTCTTTCATTACCCCCAAAGCTACCCTACTTATCTGGCCTCTTTATTTTCTTTCCTGTACACCAGTATCACGTCATTCATGCATTTAAAAAGACCTACAACAGCCTTCCATCCTCAAGCATGAGAGCCCTCAAATCTTTGTATTTCCCTTTTTCTTTAATGGAAACATTTTTCCAAATCTACAAGGCCCTTCATAGTTCTATTCCCCATAAACAATGCTGGCTTTAAGTCCCTATTTGTTACTGTTAAGAAACTTCACACTCGAGTTGGTCTCGTAAGACCCCCTAATCTCTTCAAACCCCACACTTGCCTATAGCAGCTGACCTAAAATTAAGAGATGCACTGAGGGGGGGAAGCTGTTCATTATGTTTTAAACACTTGCACACAGAGACAATGCCCCCATGCACAGGGACCTGAAAGCAAGAACAAAGTTAAGGCATTTTTTTAATATGCTGAATTTACAAGTACTCTTAGGAAACCAGGGATGTGACAAAAACTTGCAATTACTCCATCGTGTTTAGTCCAAGGTAAACTTGGAAGTCTCTCTCCAGAGAACGACTGTCTCTGTACACAGTCTCTTTCCACAGAAACCATGCAGTAAGCAACTTTGAAAAATGCTTTGTTTGCACTGTATCAGTATGGAGGGCTTACCCGTAACACATTTTAAAACCTTACCTGAATTTCTTACCATGGATTACAATTCTACAAAAGATCCTGCCATGTATATTACAAAAATAAGCTGTTACAAAAAATACCTCTATAAACATACTAAAGATATTAATAGGAGGTGGTTCTACCGTTTTTGAGTAATTAATTTTCAATCAATTCCTTCCCTTGTATTTCAAATTTGTACACTTAAATCTTGAAATGACATTTAAATTACATTCTGCATTTACCACAAAGACATTAACCAGTCATGACTAAATCAGCGTGCTACACCACTCAATCGTCCTGTTTCACTTCAGAGCTAAAATTACTAAGATATGTACAGGAGTTCTTTCTAAACATTGAGTGGAGAGGGAGAGATCAGGTTAAATCGGCTTTATGTTCAGTAGTAATACTCTGGATTTATGTCCTATTTTGTTTTCTGAGGTATGAGAGAAGAAGAGATTGTTTGTTTGGGACTTTAATTCAGTTTTGGAAAATAAATACTAGAGATGTTTTAATGAGATTTGCTTTGTTAAGGTCAGCTAGATCACAGGAAGGCAGTAACACCTGCAGTAGTTTCAAATCAAGCAGCACCAATTTTAAAATAATGCACAGCAATTAAAAAAATAAACACCACCCAACTTCTTTCCTCCTCTCTGAAGAACATAAAAAGAAAACAATACAGACAATTACAGTAGTATTAAAGCCAATTAATACCCTTCAGCCATATTAAGGCTTAGATGAAAAATGTTAGCACTTTTGTAATTTCTTTTTCCCCTGTATGTTTCTAATTGCAAAACTAAGGGAATACTATGGCAATAGCAGCCCTTCAGTGTAATTCAACAGACAGAGAACACAGCAAATTATTTTGTCTTTTGCATATTAGCAATATGCAAATGTTCATTATACTACAGCACGTCACCTATATTTTAACACCTACCTTCAATTCATACTGACAGAAGTATTCAGTACATCAAAGACAAACTGATATCCTTCTGCTGAATCTGCTTACCTGTGGTTTACTAGGTACAGTACACAGGATTTAACATAACTTTGGTTGTTCTGAATGTATTTTACAAAGGTGAAACTGCGGCCAAACTAACCTTACTAATGACACAAAAAAAAAAATCACTTACTTACATTACAGTAAATTACATTTTACTGTACAAACAGTACAAACGTTCAACTTTTAGAATTCGTAATTTCCCTCAGACTGTTGGAAGACTACTTCCTTCTTCCAGTCTGTTAACACATGATGTGCAAATGCCTGCTTTCAGATCAGAATAAATGAAACTTTCCACCGTCTTAACCAGGAGAAGGTACAGTGGGATGATGTTCGTTCCATTTACAAAACTACAAATAATTCATTTTCCTTCATCCCTACTGTATGCATACATGCTTCAGACCATTCCCCAACTATTTAATCCAGCTGAACTCTGTAAGAACTTCAGAATGTCTTTCCTATATTACAACACTTCCAACACACAAATAAGCAAATGCACTCCCCACATATAGCCTCATCCTCCAGATGTTTTCATATATGCATAATTCCACTAAATGCAGCTCTGTTGAAGCAGAAAAAATCACCAACTGTAGCACAAGTAAGTAGAATTGCAAGATTATGCAGGACTAGTATCTTTGGACAGGTGAACAGGAAATAAAAGACACCTCTGTATGCCAAGAAGTGGCACAGAATAACAGCACATGGGCAATGCACATGCATTTAATTCTTGGACTACTACGCTTTCAATTGTGATCAGATACAATGAAAATCGGTGTACTAACAAAAGAGGTATGTTTTTTAATCCATCTACACACTTCTATGACGTTACCAGTGGTCTACAGAGCCTTTGCATTAAATCAAAGAAGGAAGAACAAATAGGATTTATAAGAACAATTGGGTACCATGAACACATTCGTGGTGTGGAACTAGTATTTCCTAAAAAGGTTCTTGAAAGATACTTCCTTTATTTTACTGTAACTATTATATCAAGTAAAACTAGTGCAGCAATAAATGTGTATGTACATCAGAATGTTAGCTTTATACAGAACAAAAAAGCACTGATTTAAAGCTCCAAATTCTCTACCTGAGTACTTCACTTTGTAACTTGACACAAGGACCAATTAACAAAAAAGGAAAACACTTTTCCAAATTCAGACAGTAACTGCAATTTTTTAAACTCTGGCTGTTTGTTACCTTAACACTGTTTATTACCTGGGAAACCCTACACTTTTTCTACGAAGCAGGTATACAAAATAAGATCAGTTAAAAAATACTGGGGATATTACTACTGTCTATAAACCTGTAAAAACACAGGAGGCTGACTTGACTGTAAACACACTTACGGACGCTTACGTCAAGAAACGCTCTAGGATGTGCTACCTTTGATTATCATTTTCTGATTATTAAGAGTTCTACATAGCGGCCAAATACAAAGCAGCTTTTTTCATATCTGATGGGGTCTGTCTATGGAACATGTACCTACACAGTACAGCACCACAATACACAAAGTTATAAAAAGGATCCAAAACAGACAATAGTGCTAATGAAAAATCCAGAAAACTATTTCATGTTACCAAATATTGCAGTATGTCTAAAATAAATGAGACATACTAGTTAAATACTAGGTTAAAAAAAAAGGGTTTATTTAATCTTTGGGGCTATAAGGAAAACTAGCATACCTGTAAAAATCAGAAAATTAATAGGTGTTACAGTGCCTAAATGATTGCTTCCAATTAAATTCCCATTTTGGGCTCACTGCAGTCTCCCTAGCAGAGTACAAGGCACATTTCGTGTAAGACATCACCTGAGTGATAACGGCTAATTTTAATGAGAAATTAGCAATTGCTTAAGTAAAAGTTTGTTAATGATAACTCACCACCATCCCTCTCTCTAACTCTGTGAGTATGCACACTTTTTGCTTTACTGTGACCTGTGTTGTCACCGTATTTGTTTTCAGGGCTGTCAGAGCGCCGCAGCATTTTATTTGGTGGTGAAGGATCTGTGGTGTCTCGCATCTTGTCATGACGGTGATCACCACCACTGGGGTGACTCTTGGATGAGTACTTAAGAGCCTGTAACAGATCACAAGAAAACAGGCATTCACATCAGTAGTGAAATTTTGGGATTTTTTCTTCTCTTTCAAAAGAACTTTTAAAAGTTAATTAATTTTAATTTCCTATTAAAAAAAATCAGCATTAATCTTTCCAGTTTTAATTACCTACACTGAAGCAACAAGTTCTGTAATTAGAACTCAAACCACTTTCTCCCACTATTACATCCAGTGTAACACTTGCTGTTAAGAACCCAGTTTCTCTATCTTTTCACTGATGGACTACACACTTTCTGCAGTAAATGGGCCACACTTCTTCCATACCTCTGGGATAAGAACAAGTCTCCACTTGTTATTACGAATACAAACTTAAAGTTACACTGAATCAGTGTCAACCTTCAATATGTCCTCCATACTCTATAAAGACCATTCCATTTCACCATTACCTTGAACTTCGGTGATGTTTTTTTCAGTACTAACATCCCTGTAACAGATGTAATTAAAAAAAAATGATTTAGGGGGCCAAAACATGTAATGTGCCAATTCATTCTGAAGTCTTTACCAAAAATTACATGTTCTGCTTCACTTTGACCAGCTTGGTTTTCCAGTGTGAACTCCTGAAGGCAAGTGTTTACACTTACGTGAACTGTCACTGACAGCTGCCTTGAACTGCCGTACTGCACTTCAGTGATTCAAACACACAGAAATGCAGTAGAACAGTTCAATTCAGGGCCTACAGAGAGCAATACCATAACATACGGCTTTCCACAGACTCAAACCTTGACAACTGGGTTTTTTCAGTAGACAGAGCAAAGAAGTACAGTATCCACCTTACAGAAATTGAGGCTGTTGTCGGTAGCTTAAGGATTTGTTTCTGAACATGCCTAGCAGCTAGCAACTGCAGAAATTAAGCCTCACTCACAACCCCAAGTTGGTCAGGGTCTAAACCCGTGCCCTGCTCAGGTTACAGCCCACAGCAGCAGTTTTGGGGAGAAGAAAAGACTTTGGGAAGGGTGTGGGGGCGTAGAAGAACAAGACTCCTTTTGTTTTTAGAAGAAAAACATTAACATCCCCTGGTTCTCCACTCCACCGTAGATGACCCCGGCTCCCTCTCCCG
>VZRQ01002272.1:420738-464544 GCA_013397975.1 Machaerirhynchus nigripectus
GCACCGACTCGGCCACCGCCTCCCCCCGCCGCGCCCGCCGCCGCCGCTCCAACTACATCCGGGGAACTCGGGCGACGCCGCGCTCGGTCAACGTCGGCTCTTTCCGGCTCTTTCCGACGCGCGCCGTCCCCTCTGTCCCCTTTGCTCTCGGGCGACTCTGCCTTCGGTAAACATCGGCTGCCTCCGCCGAGCCCGACGCCCCTCAGTCCCTCCCTTCGGCAAACATCGGCTGCCTCCGCCGAGCCCGACGCCCTTCAGTCCCTCCCTTCGGCAAACATCGGCTACTTCCGTAACGCTCAGCCCTCCCTGCCCCTCCCGCCTCGGCCCATTCTCCCGAGTGCTACCTGTCTTCGGAAAACATCGCGGTTTTCCGGAGAGACGTTTCCGCACGGCCGTCAGGGCGGTGCCGCGTTCGCAAGCGCTCGGGTGTTTCCGTGACCCCTCACGGGCCGGCGCGGCCGTTGGCGGGCGCAAGGGGCCGGTTGGCTGAGGGCAGCGCGGTCTCGGTGGCAGAGCCGCTCCCTCGGTGGGGAGGAATCGCCATCCTGCCAGGCAGGTGGGGGCAACAGAGGGAATTTTGGGCGCGGGGGGGAGATAGGAATGGGAAGGTCTCCTCTTACCTACCCCCTCCACCCCTTCCGCCCGGGCACTCGATGTACAGGCGGGAGCCATTTTGTGTGCGGCGTGTGTTTCGCGGGGCCGCGTCGGCGGCGAGGAGGGTGTTAAAATGTCCCTGGGGCGGCGGCCGCGCGGGTCGGGCCTTGGCTCCGGGGTGTCCCCGGGGGATGTGAGCGGCCGGCGAGGGGCTCGTCGTGGCTCCGGCACAGGCGTTCCGGGTCACCCCAGTGTTCGGGGAGCTCCGGGCGCTCGGTGTGTCGGGAAGATTCCCTGCTGTTGTCAGTGCCTGCTGAGCCCCTCAGGGTGGTGCCCGGTGACAGGACGAGGAGCGATGGCTATAAACGAGAACACAAGAAGTTTCACCTCAGCACGAGGAAGAACTTCCTCGTGTTGAGGGTGGAAAAGTACTGGAATAGGCTGCCCGGGAAGAGCGTGGAGTCTCCCTCCCTTTGAATGTCTGTGGAGACATTCAAAACCCACTTAGATGCGTTCCTGTATCACCTGCTGTAGGGGATCCTGCTTTGCCAGAGGAATGGACTGGGTGATTTCCAGAGGTCCCTTCCAACCCTAAGAATTCCGTGATTCTGTAATTCTTGTTCATTTCTAACCAGGCTCTCGAAGTTTGAGGTACAAAAGCATCCTATATTCAGGATTGTATAAAAGTATTATAAAACATATCATAAATACTTGGATACCATTGCCATGACAGTGTCACAGGAGCCAGCAGTTTTCAGTAAAGGTTTAAGAGTAGATACCTAATTTTGCCCTGTCCCCCTCTTGAAAAGGGAAGAGATGTGGCACATCTGAGAAGTGAGCATGTTAACCTTAAATAGAGAACCATGCCCCGTGGCTCCATCTGTGCTAGTGAAGCATTATTCACTGAAACACTCTTACAAATTTTTTTTTTCTGTTTCTTTGTTTGTTTGTTCTCCTTTAATTGGAGTGCAGAAGGCCGTTGCTGAAAGGGGACTTCAGGGACTGAGTGGAGGATGACTCAGCAGGGAGCTGTTCTTCAGGGTTACAATAATGAACTAGTGAAATGCATTGAAGATTTATGTATGCAAAAAGAAGAACTGAACAAACAAATCCAGCAAGCAGAAGAGGAAAAGAATAAACTCCAGCATGAAATCCAAGTCCTCAGTGAACAGCTGGAATGTGTATGTGAAAACCTGGCCCAAAAGGTGGCTTCACGGAATGAGCTTGATAAAATACTTGCTGAAACTGAAGCTGCTTACATGAAGATTTTGGATAGCTCTAGAACTTTACTTAATGTCCTGAAGAAGGAAGTGGGAAGCTTAAAGCATTCACCAGATCTGAAAACCAATGTAACGTGAAACAGTCAAATGTTTGGACTCTACAGTGCTAAAATTCCACTAGGTGAGAAACACGGTCAGCCACGCAACCTTACAGCCACAGTATAAGCTGAGAGGGATTTTCTTCCAGTCTTTCTGTATGTTTTATTATTTTCAAATACACTAGAAAATAGATTAAATAAAGTTGGTGTTTTGCTTAAAAAAATCTACGTAATTGAACACTATAAAACTTAGCAAACAGGTAGTTGAGGCAGATGTGAGACTGTCAGTTTAGACATTATGATGCTTCAAGACTTAAAAAAAGACATGTTTTATTGGTTGAGTTCAGATGGCTACTGGTAAATTATTCTTTGAAAACTAGTGAATGCAAGTCAATGTGATGCTACTTGTTTTCACTTTCTGAATGCTTAGGCTTTACTGTTGGGACCAAGTAGAAAGAGCTATTTAGCTTCCTCTAGGAGCTTGGAGTTCTGTCTGATGCATGCACAAAGACAGCCCCTGTTTACAGTGATCGCCTATTTGAATAATAGAAGGATAAGGTGAGAAATCAGGACTAATGCAGGGCACAGAGGCTTAAAATTCAACACTGTATATGGTTCATGCATCTTTTGGAGCTCTTCTCCAAAACCTTGTTTAGAAAGGAGATGTGCTGCAGTGAAAGAGAGGTTTGGTGCAAGTGCACAGACAGCTGCACCATGATCGCTTGGACCAGTAATTCATTTGGGGATACGAAAAATGTGTCAGTAGTGACCAGAAGTCCTGAAAAAACCACTGGGGTCCAGTTAAAAACACAGAGGTAAATACAAGACCGAAGAAGATAGTCCTGGCTAAAAGCCAGTAATATAATTTCTGGAAGCCTTTTTAGTGCCTTTTAGCTCTATACGGATCTTTTAAATAATTGTAATAAGATTGTAGAGAATAGTGAACTTCATGGAATGATGTGACAAATAAAAATGGAAGGTGAAAGAAGAAAATGAGAAGTGGTTTGCAGCTGTCAGACATTCTTACAGAGGACATTAAAATAGAACTTAGTTTAGAGATCAGGGATGACATAACAGCGTGGCATAAATTTCAATTTAATGCTGTTTTTTATTTTTACTGAACCTCTCTGTGTGTGTACGTACACGTGCATTTTGCCCCACTCTTTTGTGTGTTATAGCAGTATAGTTCTTAAGCTAGGTCATGTTGTCAAATCTTCATTCAATACCAGTTAATTAAATTGAAAAAAGTGTAGTTGTAATCTCCTTACTTGATAATGGTGTGTCTCTCAGGTGCACACATAGAGGGTATGGAGATGTGAATAGTTTTGGTAATAGCTCTTCATCAATAACAGGAAGCAAATTTTATGTTCTTCTGGCTGCCATGCTACATCAGGGATGAGTGTGACTGAGGTAATCCCAGTTTACTTGTATTGCACTTGCAGGGGCTTCCCTCTGGGGAATTTCCAGAGGGTAATGCTGAGGTGATAGAATTACATCATCTCAGGGGTACTGCTGTTGTAGTACTGCAGCACTCGGGACCACCTTGTTTGTGTTGAAATGAAATACAAAAATTTGGCTATTTTTAGTAGCAGAAAATTGGTTTATTTGACTGGACATTTTATGACATTCTGTCTTCCCTGAGACTGGTAGTAGTAACTGATTTCAGCAAAATAGGAAGACTTAGGAAAAGTGCTAACTAAAGAGCAAGAACATTGAGTTGGAAATGTAAACTGCTTCTTATTAGCTGCAGTGGAATTTGAAATAGTGAAAAAAATTTGTATCACAGAAAGCTCATTTATAGAGAACAGTACAGGTAATTTCTAGTATTGGTCTCACAGAATAATTACAGGTTTGTTTGCCTGAGAATAATCATAAATAATGCCTCTTGTTCTACTGAAGCTGATAAAACTAAAGAAGTTTTAAGAGAAGCCTTATAAGACTTCAAAGAAATCTACTTCCAGACATTATTGTGTCTAATTGTAGCAATTACAGTATCAAAACTAAATAACTGGAGATGCTTGATTTTTATTTTACAAAACTAAGGGGAAAATATAACTGTTGGCTAGTATTTACACACACACTGGCGTCTCACAACGTTAAAAAAAAAAGTTGAAGTATTTCTAGAATTCCACTCAGTGATCCCAATCTAAAATTTCCATTTAAATTCACATTTAAAGCTGGAGAGAGCTAATGTATATCTAAGGCTTGCCTATTTTTAGAGTAACTCACAAGCGTGGCAGTCATTGCGCACCTGTAGAGTTGCTACTCAAAAATAGTGCTTACCATTTTATTCTATATTGACCCAAATGAACCCTTTTATTGAAGTGATAAACCTTTTTCACTGCTCTTTGAGACACTATAAATCTTGACATAAATAGCTTTTGTTAAACAACTTTGTTCAGAAGACATGCAAACTAAGTTGGTCCACAGTATTGCTGGAAGAGAAATGATAATTTGCAGGTGGTAGCAGCTCTGCAGGGATAGCCTGAAACAGAAAGTTTACCTGAAATAAGGCAAGTCGTAAGTTTAAAGTATCATACTTATTCCTAACTTAATTTTTATATTAAATTTATGTGACTCTGTCAGTTCGACCTGATGCTTTACTGCAGTGCTTACAGTCTAGGAGCCTTAATGACAAAAGTTGGGTTCCTAATCTAAACTGCTGTGTTGGGTGTTTTGTATCTTATTTTGAATGTGAGGAGACAACAGTTCTTGAAACTCCCACCTGTGCCTGATTCAAAGATTTAGTAAAATGCATCTAGAGCACTTGTCTAAAGTCCTGAATTTATTTATGAAAGGCACCTCTACCTGGTTTCCAAGTAACAGAACATAACTGTAAGATACCTGATTATTCCCTGCTTTTATAGCAATGCTTCTTTAATATTTATCCAACACTTAAACACTAGTGATCCACAGTTTTTTCAAAACATTTGACTGTTGACTCCTTGCAAGTAAGCTGAAGAGAGTTTGGCAGTCACCAAAGAACCTGCTTGTGGGCAGTATGTTGAAATAATTTTCTGTGTGGAAGTGATTATAGGAATCAGTGAGTGAAGTTGCTTATGCCAGCAGCCGTTCACATCCCATCACTGTCTCTTTTCAGAGGTGCTTCCCTTGCAGTTCGGGTACCTCCTCCCCACATGCAATTTCTGTTAATCACCTTACAGAAATGGAGGTAAGTGGACTGGGGGTTGGCCCTAATTTCAAGGGTAGGGAATAAAGAAATGGTATGGATGTGAAGTCCTGGTTTGGGAAGACTGAAGCATGAACGGGTATGATAGAGAGGTGGAGTTTCTCCTAATTTCTTGTCTGCTTTAAGTGTACTTGTACTGAGCTACTGAGTTCTTCCTACCCAATAAATCAAATTTTAGAAATCATCTGAGCTTTATCTGAAGTCTGGACTTTCTCCCCCTTCCTCTAAGCCCACTGACACAGTCATCAAAAGAGGCAACCTGTGTTTTGTTTTCTCTTTCTGTCTTTTATATCTCTTCCAGCAGGAGGCGGTGGAGTCTAAGCCTCCTGTTTGGTGGGTAAGTGTGCTGCCAGGCTCACCCAGGATGCAGTGCTGTTGTTTCCTGTCCTGGTTGCTCTCCTATGAAGAGTCCTCAGTGAACTGCTTGGGTTTTATAAAGAACCCCAAGTTCTGCATGTACTTGATGTACTCTGTGTGTACGTCAGATTGACCTTGGAGAGTTTAGGCAGAGGGTTGGCAGGTTTTTGGCTCTCGGTAAATGTAAGAGATTTGTTTCCTTGGACTAGGAATTCTTCAGACCAGGAAGACTAGGCATCTTCAAATACCCAAAGAACTGTCCATTCAAACAATGAAGCAAGCTGTAGTCTGAACCCAGGTGACTGGATCTTGGCTTGCTGTTTAAGAATTGAGTACAATTCCATCTAGCTCTTGGGGTGCAAGTGTGTCCCACTCCAAATCGATTAAGTGGATTAGGCTAAAGTGGAACAAGGTACTGGTAATTCTGTAACAAGAACATTCAGAAGATGGTTAGCCAGAGGCTCAAATGTCTACAGTTAATTCATCATACAGATTAGTCTTGTGCAGAAGACCAGTATCTATTACTCAGATGATTTTGCTGGTTAGGAGAGATTTGAGTGATAAGGTGTAGCTTGTGGCAGTTGGCTTAAGTCTGAGTAGACCTTAGATTCTTGGAGTTTTATGCAAGAAGTAGACAAAACAGTTAGGTTTTTTATAATTTATTTATTTTTTTAATTTCCTCCTTTTCAAGAATGCGTGAAGAAGTATAAATGCTTTAATGTTGATTTGTTTGTGTGTGTTTTGGTGGTTTTCTTAACAGATCAATAGGCAAATTTTCGTAAAATCGCAGTGCTCTTTTAGCTTTAATGTATGTGTGTGTTTTTAAATACAGATGTATATATTTTCTTTTTTGGGTGAAGTACAGACTAGCATTTGGTTTAATTTGTGCACCAGTTGCTTTGTCACTGTTGTTTTACTGGGGAGGAGTCAGGCACCATGGCCACTTCTTGGTTGTCTGTTCTATGCCTTTTTTAAACTTGGGATGGGTTTTTTGTTCTTTGCCCCTTTACTACTTAAAAATCTGTCAGGGATTTTTTAAATGCCCCAGAGTAGTCCTTGATGGTTGTCTACCTCAGTTGGTTTCAGATGAAGTTTGGTTCACTATCTAGCTGTAAAACCCCCCTACTTGCATGTTAGCTGTTCATAAAACATGGAAAGGTTCAAACTTGCAGACCAGGGAGCTATATGGTCATTCATAGCTCTAGCTTGTGGGCTTTGTGTGAAAAGCAGTTCAGTGTTGTAGTCTGTATTTACAAAAATAAGATGTTAGTAGAATCGGGGCTAGTAGAACACTTTTAATTTTGTAGTCGTTTCAGAAGTAGTTTCACAAGATCTTGGATGGAACAGTGTGCAGGTTTTTTTGTCTGTTTGTGCAAGAGTATGGATATGCTTCAGTACTACAGAAAATTTGTAAATTTTAGTACAAACTTGGGTATCTTATTTAGCAGCGGGATGGAAAGTAACCGTGTAAAATCTTTGCATTTTGATTATAGCACACCCATTGTTTGTGACACAATGCAAAGCTGATAATATTTGTAAGTATGCTTAATTTGAACAGCGCAAATGGCAAAATGTTGCTTTTAGAACATGCTTTTAGGTTCATGCATATTAGAGGAAAACAGGCACCTGTAGACAGAGATCATGATCAAAAAAAGGCATTTGAAAAACGTCCCCTGAGTCTCGCTCTGGAGGTGGAATTGTTCGTGATTCCACTGACTGTGATGGGAGCTTGTTTCTCTCACATCTCACTTCAGGGCCTGTGAAGTTTCATGGGATGGCTTCTCCTCTCAGCCTTACCAGCACTCCTGTATAGAGTGCATGTACTTGGTCCTAAAGGATTTAGAACAGTGTTGAGTGTTCTTGTTTATGATCTTATGTGAAGTACACACAGCTTCCTGGCCAGCTTAAATCAAGACCACAGGAGTGTTAGAAACTATAAAACAAAGTAAGAGGCTGAACAACTTTTAACACTTTGAAAAACGTTTAAAATTAGGATACCTAATAGACTGATCACAGAGCATTTTAAAGTTAACTCTTCATGGGCTTTATTTTTTGAGCTTCATATGCATAGGTTCTCTTGCTTCAGTCAGAGCTCCCATAATTGGCTTGAGGTTTTTCATTGATACAGGATATATGGGAACACTTCTAGAAAATTATTTATGTCATAGTCCATGACAGATTTGTAATTTATATTTTTTTTAAAACCATATAGTTGATTTAGTTGAATGTAGTTAAAAGTACCATATTTCTTTCCTAAAGGCTTTCAAATCTCCCTGTCTGTATTCAGAATTAGATCAAAGTACTATTTGTAGTGTTCTCTTTTTGTTATTATATGATTATTAACAAGTTCATACAACTTGGATACTTATTCTGATTGAGCATGTCTGTCAATTCCTGACACAAAATCCTCTTCATATTCTGCAAGCTTATACTTTCTTAAAGCCTCTTTTTCCTTATACAGTAAGAGCACTTTAGGTTAAATATCAAAATGAGAGAGTTTGTTTTTTGAATATTTTTGTAATACAGTTAGTATTCAGCGCTAAATCATACACCAGGTGTTTAAAACAAAAAATTGGCAGTAGTTCTTATATGGTTATGCAGCTGTTCAGTAACAGAAATCCTGCTATATATTTGTGCTGCTCACTGCCTTATAGTGAGATTAATTGCTGTAACTCATGAACCCAAGGTACTTTTTGTTAAATACTGGTTCTTCCTCAAGTATTGTTGCTAGCATGAGTGGAAGGGATACTCCATTCCAGGGGAACATGGGGCAAAAGAGGAGCTGCCTTTTTAGTAGAGACCACCACCTGTGGAAAGAGAGGAGCATCCTTGTTAGCCTTGTCCATGGTAAAGTGAGGTGAGACAATTCAAACAAAGTGGTTAGAATGGTCATAGTTCTCTGTTGTAAGGTTCACTGAAGCAAGCCGATAAAAAAACCCAGTCCATGCTGTCAGTCACAAGGAATGTGGTACCCAGTTGCAGCCAGGTTATCTTTAAATGCGGGAGCTCAGGTGCAGCTGGAAGCAGGGTAGGTGCTGCAGTACTGGGCTCAGTGGGAGTTGTTTTGCCCTGCCAAGAAGCAGTTGACCCTGTGGACACACTTACAAAATCTGGTACACTCTGGAGTCACTGGACTTGTTAGAAAAGTGTGACCTCTTCCTGTTCTTGAAACTCAGGGAATTCTGTGTCTTAGTGACATGGGACTTAGTGACATGACTCCATGAGAAGGATATTTATTTAAAATCCTGTTCTGTTTAATGTTTTTTCTCTGAAGCCTAAAGTGTTCTTGCTTTAGATTCAAGTTGTTCAAGTTCAAATACCTGTGAACAAAAATACATATGCCCAAGTTCCACTGAAGCCCACAAACCTGTTAAGTTGTTGGCATTCAATGTGTAGTACACCAAGTTCCTGGTCAAATGCAGACTTAATCCTATGGTTAAGTTGTGAATTTTGTGGCTCCTCTTAGTTTAAATTATTTGCATAAAGTGTTGCTTGCTCGGTTTGGAATGTACTTTTGGTTTTTGTTTGTTTTTATTTTTAATGAAGTATTCCACTGAGGCCTCCAGTGGAACTCTGTCATACACATTCATGGTGTGTATGTGAGAATGTTTTCTTTGGGAATGTCAGAGGGAGACTACCTGTACAGCAGCAATTTAACTGAAACAAGGTTTGGTTTTATGACATGCTTGCTTTAAGTGCTTAAAAATGACACATATATAAATATATATATTTATATAGGATATATAAACAAGTGCTTCCAATGAAGTGATCACATAGTATCTTACAGAGAATGTTAATATCTTTATCCCCCTTGATTGACAGTGACACTCAGTAGTAATCTGCCCCAAATCAGGGACAGATCTGGTAATGGAGGCTTTGCTTTTTCAGCCTCAACTGAATGCTCTAGCTTGGACTGGTTCCCAGAGATTCATGTCCCATTTGGTGTTTTGACATAAGCAGGCAGGATTATGCATTCTCAACCTGTGTGCTGGGGGAAGGGATAGATATAACTGATTAGTGGCACACCTTTTTGCTTTTACTTACTCCACATTGCACACAGCATGATGATGATGTTTAAACGTTTTACTCCTTTTTCCATGGGTAGACCCTGATACAAAGTATCCCAATTCCTGAGCAGCCACTCTCACTTTCCAGACCTGCTCTCTCCAAGCCCCTGCTTTGGGACCTGACTGTAGGAGGTTGGCCAGAAAGAACTTTTAATGATAATTGCTAATTAATTACCTTTCAAAGCCTAATCTTTTTCAGATACCTTGCGTTTATAGACCCTATTGTTTTATCAGGCTGCTTAATACCTTATGCTAGTCCGTGTAAGACCACAAGGTTTTTTAGACCTGGAGGCTCCTTGATGTTTAAAGGTAGTGGGAGGTCTGAATTTTAGTCCATCCATAACAGCATACAGAACACATATAATAGCAGCAGGCTGTGAGGCAACCATATTCCACCACAGCTTGTTTGGGGTTAGTGGATTGAAGTAGTATGGCAAGTGAGGAACTCTAGATATCTGGATGGATGGGGCTTTTGTATAGTGAAAAGAAGCTAGCTGTATGAATTCAGAGTAAGAACTACTTAAACCTAACTTAACAGGTGGCATGTGACAGCAGTATTCATATATTCACATACCATATATATATATATACACACACACACATATACATTAAAATGTTTACTCAGCATTTTAATAAATACAGAGAGTTCTTGGTAGAAAGCTGTCTAACACTTCAGTATTATCTGCCATTAGAAAAGACAATTTAAACAGGTTGGACATTAACAACTTGCATGAGGTTGTGTACCCTGTTTTTTCAGTAGCCCCCACAGTCATGCTTCCACATAAGCCCTCATTTGTAGCACCATCCTCATCTTCTCCTGCAACAGCTTTTGTTGCCTCTATTTCCTAGCTCCTTGTTTACTGTGTTTTTAGTCATCCCAAGCTGCTGACCAGAAACATGCTGCTCTTCTGAGATGAGGTGGGTCAGAGATACTTTCACTATCTTGATATTGTCCAGACATGTTCTGGCACACTTGGGAAAGTTGTTTGCAAAGATAAACAGATTTCATTCAGTTTGACAGTGCTCCAAAAGTTATGGCTGGATAGGTGATAATATTATATTCTAGAGAAACAACAGACACCTGATCTGAGTTTCATCCTAAAAAAAGTGTGGGATGGGAAACTAAAAAGACTTGTAAGTCAAACGGATGGATGGATGGATGGATGGATGGATGGATGGATGGATGGATGGATGGATGGATGGATGGAAGGAAGGAAATGTGACTTTCCTGATATGATATGGAGATTAAAGAACAGATGTTTGTCATTGAGGATAAATGCTGACTTTGCTTATAATCTTATGCAGATAACGGACTACATGAGATGCTGTAATTTAATTAGTATTAAGGCTATGTTCAGAGTGATGTGAGTTTGTTCCAGAAATGTTACCTCTGTGTTTGAGAAAAGATTATAACTTGAAACTAGAAAGAGGAAAAGGAATAGAGTGCTGGATCTTGCAGATAATGATCTCATTGAGGAAGCTGTTATAGGTCACTTGTGTCTTCTTCAAAGCTCTGAGTGTGACCTGTGTTGCAAAATAATAAATATGTGCTAAGACAGAATGGAGTATGGCACACTAAGGCTACTTGTAAAAAGTTATGTCAAGGCATTGTGTGTGTTCAGCAATTTTCTTTGCAATCCTGCTCTCTTTTACAAACTAACCTATTTCCCACTAAGGTGTGCTAGAGATAAACATTGCAGCTGCCTTTGTGTGCAGAGAGGAAGGAGAGGCAATTAAAAATCTGCATGCTGTGAAATCTCTGGGTACCAACAGTGTCTGCACAGACCTTTACAGTGTTTTAAGGAACAATTGGTTTTCCTACTGTCTGGGGTGACTGAACGCAAAGAGTTTTTGAAAGAGGACAGTAGCTCAGTTATTTTCACACTGACTAAAGTCCTGCTGGTTTGCATAAAGGTTTCTATTTTTATTTACTGATAGCAAAGTCTTGGTGACAAAGTGTCTCCTCCAGATCAGATACTGTTTTATTAGAGGACATCATTTTGTCTCTGACAAAGAAAGGGGCAACTTCTGATAATGCAGTGAAAGAACCTGGGACAGGGCAGTATCTAGTATTGGCCTCCATCGAAGACAAGGAAAAGCACAAGAGGGCAAAATTGCTGGCCGTGGTCTGAATCAAACGGTGTTGCCTCCAAGAGTAGCAAGTGAGAGGGCTTTTCTTTCTTCTAACTTGCTCCCTCCTACATCATTACTGGGCTGAGTAAGAAAATAATTTTCTTTTGAATACATGGGATAATTCACGTCAAGAAAAGCTAGTTCTACATAGGAGGCAGCTAAAGCTGCCCCATGAGATCTTTATTTATTTTTTTCTTCAAAAAATTTTCATAATGCAAATTCTAAAAGCAAGCAGCCATTGTAAGGAAAAGAGAAACAACAAAATGTTGTGTTTGCTTGTCATTGCAGACCTTTTATACTTCAGTAACTTCACTTCTATGTGGAGTTTCTTGGCTGCAAGTACTGCTTGTCCAAAACATGCATTTTTGGTCTCATACCTGTTCAGTCTAAAATTCCTTTTTTGTTTTAGATAAGCTTAATAAAGCAGTATACATTGTTACTTCTATTGTATGTATATTATATACATATTACATATTACTTAGGTAAGTATGTTGTTACTTAGATAGGCATGAAATTCATCTATAACTCTTAGGTAAAAGTTCTTTTCCATGGCTTACTATGCCATGTGTTATTACATGTGTCAGCACAGTGATGTTGCTGGAGTGAGGCTTGGTTCTCAGACACTAAGATGACCCTGGAACTTAGATTAGCTGGTAAGTATTTTGTAGTTTCAGGTGTTGGCAAAGTCAGAAGCAACCAAACATTGGGAAGTGTAACTTGACTTCATGGATTTAAATTAAAACTTGCATATTGCCTTACATGAAATTTGCCTTTGTTTCAAATAACTTCTGCATCTGGTTGTGGGGTGGGACATCACAGCCAAATGTTTTAAAGAGGTATCAAAAGCCATAGAACCATTTAAATTGGAAAGAACCTCCCAGATGGTCAAGTCCAGCCATTAACCCAGAACTGCCAAGCCCACCACTAGACCATGTCCCTAAGTGCCACATCTACCTGTCTTTTAAATAAATAATAGCTGTTTGAGCTGCTTGATGCTACCTCTGCTACATTGGGATTGTTACATTGGGAAGCTATGATGTAACTTGTAGTTAAAATAATCTCATCAGCATGAGCACAAATCCCCTTAAACTAACTAAAGTACTTGTGCAGTGTTACTGGATTTCAAAATGTAAACTTACGATGCTAGTGCTGCAGGCTGTATAAGAGCAAAGAAAGTAACAAAAAATAATTTTAAAATTCTGGAATTAGTTTTGAGGTATTAATTAGAATTTAATAGGTGCCCAAGGATTTTATGCCACTAGACTCACTGAAAGTTAGTGGGTTTTGTGCTCTGCTTGCTGTTGCTCTGGTTTTTAAGATTCAGGATTCTTCATGCATTTCTCAAAGGCCTGGCTCCTGAAATAAAGGCATTTTCTTTGTCCTTCGTCCCCCTACCCTCTGAATTTACATTTCTGTTTCTTGTAAAGAAAAGGCTGAAAGTGCAAAAGCAAGTAGAAAGGCTCAGAAATGCAAATACAAATAATTCTAATTCTTTTTCATGACTTAACAACAGTCTCACACTTTGTGCTTGGCCTGATGTGTGTCATTTTCGGTGCCTGAAGCTGGTCATGGTCGAAGTCCTATTGAAAATTTCACACCATGTTATACTTCAATCAAGTCAGATGCAATGATGTCTTTAAGAAAGGCACTCGTAATCTGTGGCTGTGGGACATAACTGGCTTTCTGTACGTGTATATTTAAATTCCTCTCTTAGTACCTTTAGCAACTACACCCAGCTTCCCACAGTTATTATGGGCTACACAGAACTGTCAGGAAAGCCCCTTTTAGTCCAGCCTCAGCATGATCTGCAGGTGACAGGGAACAAGGTCTGGTTTGGAGACAAATTCTGGAGCTTCCAGGCCAGCAGAAGCTGGAAGCCCTATGGGATGGCTGGGGAAGGAGGGCTGCTGACTCCTGGGAGAGAGTGCATGCAGCAGCAATGAGAAAACATGGCTTGCCTTCTGCCAAAAGAAGTATCAACCTGACATGATGCTTCCCAGAATCAGGAATGTTAGAGGAACAAGCAATTTCAGGGCTGAAGGAGGCTCCAGGGGATCTCCTAACATCACAATGTATTTATCCCCTGCAAGTGAATACAGGAAAGGTAAATGGGAAGATAACTGAACAGAAGGGGCTTGTAGTACTTGCAGAGCTTGCTTTGGAGTCTGAAAGGCCAAAAATATGATCACATATTTTCAACATCTAGCTGAAGACTGAAGATGGGATTTAGAAATGGAACAATTTATCAGACTGAAGCTAAAGATAGAAGTAAGTATGCTGTATAAAGGGCAGGATGAAGACATTTTATTAAAACTAACTCTGAACAAGAGAGAATAAGCAGCTGACAACATCCAGAGGAATTTTTCCGAGAGGAGAACATCAGAAGAACTGCCAGAATTGTCTAATTTTTCGATTTTTTTTTGTTAACATATAAATTTAGTATCTAATATGAAGGAAAATTTATCACAATAGAAATAATTAAATCCTCGGCAAAATGGACATAAATTTTGATGCCATTCCACAATTATTTTTGACAAATGCTTTTAATTTGGCCTAAACAATAGCAAGGAGGCTTTGTGGGTGTCATAATGTGCAATCTAGACTTGAATGATTGGTTTCAATCATCATAAAGAGGGGACAATAGAGGAAACATGACAAAAATATAGACAACAATGAGTAGGGCTGCACATAATTTTGGCTCTCCTATTTTCATAATAAATCTCTTTGTGGTTTGCTTAAAGCCTCAGCTCCCAGATTCATATAGTAAATTATCTAAGATGTCATGACACAAAAACAAGTTTCTAATTTCTGCGATTGCAAAAAAAAGCTTATACAAAGCAAGAAAAGGAATCAAAATACATCTTTTTAAGAGACTAAAATCCACCTTTACTCTAAAAAAATCCAAAGGTGTAAAGATTTGATGCTGCTGTTACACCTCAGGTATTTCTAGTGCATTGGTTGCTCAGACGGACATTGCAAAGCCTTGTATCCCATCCTTTTTCTTTCCTTAGCAACATCCTCTCAGAGCCTGGAAAATAACATGCCTCTGCCCCCTGTTTTATGTGCTTTTTCCTTCAGCAGATATGGCCAAGCCCAGCGTCTGATTTCAGTTCTGATCTGGAATAAATCCAGGGGCGTGCACGAAGCCATCTCGCTTCTTCCCTGCTAACGGCGTGGTGGCAGGGAGGAGACTCAAGACTATTGTTCTCCCTTGCTGTGTCCCTCCTGCAGCAGCGCCAACATTGTTCCTTTTTATTTACTTCCCCCTCTCTGTAAACCAGCAGGGCTCGCAGCAGAGGGATGCAGCTCTCTTCATTAGAGTAATTAGGCTGATTTATGAGAGAGTGGCACAGTGAAGGAGAGCTTTCCTAATACAGTGTTCCCCACAGGAGGCTGGGCACCCACCCAGCTGCTGGCAGGGCAGTGCTGGGCCTCCCCACCAGCTCGGACTGGAGGGCCTACATCTCTTCAACCTTGAATATCAGTGAAAATGGACAAATATGTGCAAGAAACACTTTTTCCTTCACGTGATACTCTTCACAAGTTGTATGTTCCAAGTTAACATTAGAAGTCTAATTAAATTAACAGATGAGAGGGATCCTTCCTTAGTGTTATAAGTGGAAATTTTGCTTTATAAAGTACTCCTCAAGCGGATTTGCTGTGTTACTGGAACAGCAAGATCTGGTAGGGCTTTGTTCCTCTCCTGCTCTGTAGAAGTTTTGCAATACTTTTATGAAAGGCTTATGTACGATGAGTTAGGAAATTTCCTTCTTCTAGGGAAAATGTTACGAATATCCTTTGAATATCCTTGGTATCTTCATGGCAAAAAAATGTGTCCTAGGGAAGTCCTGCTGCACTTTGGAAGTCCCATTTAAAATGTACACAGGCCTATTTAAAAACACATTCAGGCTTTTAAAATGTATTATACAAGCAAACAAAAAATCACTGTATCATTGAAAATTCTGCCTGTTGTGTTTCTGCCGGGCACCAGGATCAAACTTGCAAAACTTGCCAGCTGCCTGCGCTTCCCAGTGCAATATTTGTGGTCACCTTTATGAAAGAAATGTACCCTCACTTGTCTTCACTAACAGGATGGTATTTGTAGTGCCTGAAGGGCAATTAAATAATTTTGTAATCGCCCCCCAAGTCTATAAGAGTATGTTTTGTCCAGGAGCAGATTGATGGTGCTAGAGGCATGTTCAGTAGCCTCTCACATTGCAAACTCTGAAAATTCTTAATGAACCCAAGGAGCTGCCGCTAGAACCAAGCCAGAGAAGTGAAAGCAATAAAAGAATGAAATGTATGTTACAAACTGACATGAAAAATCTTACTGCAATTGTAATCACCTCAAAATGCCTCATACCACCCACAGGAAAAAGCACATAAGCGTCCAACATTTTCTGCCACCGTCACTTTGTCTCAAATGCTCTCAATACACTCTCAACTGGATCATTTGCCTCTGTCTTTTGCATACACAGAAAAGCAGTGCAAGCCCCAGTTTCATTCATCCCATTCCCTCATGCAAAGCCTCAGTATATTTTTGTCTGCCACAAAGTTGATCCATGAGGAAATATACCCTCCTTTTACAGACTTGCATTCCAGAAACTGAGCAAGAACATTCCACTTCATTTTGTAAGATAGGACAGAGGTGGGGAGGGCAACCTCTGAGACCTTTATAGCTGGAAGAAAAACTTTGGTGCTTATTGATACCTCATTAGTCTGTGTTCACCACAAAACAGCATCTAAAAATGTATCCAAGCTACAACTTCATTGTTCAGAGGTCAGTGTTTTGATAGGTAAATATGCAACCTGATTTTTTGTGCATCCAGACACAGTGATTTCTCTGATGGATATGGGGCATTCCCATGGGAGGAGCTCACGGTGTTGCTGTGTGCAAGGGCAATCCATTGGGAAGACACACAGCTATAAAATGGAGAAATTGTTAAAATCCTGTGCAGTGTGCCTCTCTCCTAAACAATCATACTGTACTCACTTTCCTTCTCAGATTTGCTGCCTTGGGGAGGTAACGAATTACCATTGCCTTAAACTGTAATCAAGATCAGCTGTTGTAGTGGGTTGGGAAAGGCCTTGCTCAAATATCAAAGGGGTCTTAAACTGCCAAAACAGAGCAAGAGAGAGAAATCCTGAGGAAATCAGAGATTAATTTATGACTGACCTTCATTTTAACTGGGAAATGTGTGCTCTTGAATGGCAATGCTCCCATGAATGCATGTTTTGTTTTGTTCCAGCTTATTGGGAATCTTTGGTGCAGCAATATTGATCTAAGCTCCCAAACAATGAGTCAGGGACAAGGAATCACATATGCATTCCAGAAACATTTTTCTGCACTGAACTCGTCTCAGCAGTGACAGTGCCTGGCTTTGTCATCCCCTCTGCCACGGCGCTGCCTTCCGGGGCTTGCTTCTTTGTGTTTGCATCATCGCTTGCCCAAATGACTCCACATTTTCTGCATTCTCATAACCCAATTGTCTGGGAAAAAAAGTGAAGTAACAACTCTTCAAGGGGATTTTTGCTGCCACAGGAGCAGTTGATGCTTGGGTGAGCTCTCAGTCATTCAGAGTCCAAGCAGTACAAGAAAAACCAGGCATATTGAATCTTTGGAGTCAAATACAAAATAGCACCACAGTGCCTCAGCTTCCCATGTGCTGACTCCCTTTTTGAATTTCACAGGGTAACATTTGGGGACTCACTATGCTTAAAAAAAAGTTAGATTAAAATCTAGTTCCAAACTTGTCTTTGCAATGGGCTCATACTGCACACCAAACATTGGGGAAATTCAGATCCACGTTCCCATCTGTATTCTGTATTTCATGGCCTAATTCCAGCCATAGTTTAAAACAAAGATGCTTCACTGCTGTCAGCTGAAGTACTGTACTGGGTTCCCTTGGCTTCCCATCAGATATGCTGTTTTAAAGCAAATACTCATTTACATAATCTCAGAATTACACTCTGAATTCTTTTAAAATTCCAGTTAAACATTTTGATGAGAAAGCATATTTTTTAAATCCTATCTTACATTGAACATGAACTAGAAGCAACAGGATTGCTTTAAAGGGACAGTGAATAGAACAGATTGTCAGGAAAGTCTGTAGAGTTGTCCATTCTGAAGAAACCTCACCATGGTGTTAGCTATTTGTTAGTTACACTTCTTGACTGATAATCAGAAAAATGTATCTGTCATAAATGTCGTAACTCCTTCACAGCTTCCCCTCTCAGTTTCACTGTGAACAGCTGTCAATATGTGTATGAAACTAACTTAAAAACCTGCAGCAGATAGGTTTGATGGCTGATTTAAACACAGTGATCTTTTAAACTGAGCTTTTTCAGGTAAACCCCCCTTTGGAGTTAATTGGATGGGAGTATTTGGGTTATTTTTCATCACTGCAAGATGTTTTTCTGCCACACAAAATATGTCCATTTTCAGTAAATATAGAGACGTCTGCAACAAATTAACTTCGGAGTTTTGGAAACACAGATGGTATTTGTTGCACTTTCCCAAAGGGCTACATTTTCCCTACAGAAAGCAGAGATTTTAGCTATTCTGTTATTTTTAGGAGTTTGTTCATCCCCATAATTTCCACTTCACTAAGAAGAGATAAAATCTGATTTGCTGTTTATCTGCTACGAAGCAGGCAGATTAAACAATTCATTTTGTCACTCACGCTGTGTTTCTGCTACCTCAGCATTTAATTCTAAAACTCAGTATGTCTGTAAGGGGAGCCATGAAGATTCTGTGCTCGACAGGGAAGTCTCAGCGTTCAGTACATCCCGGGTGGGTAGAAATCCCCCACCGGCGCTGTGTCTTTGTGCGCTTTGGCCCGGCCCGGGCAGCTCGCCCGGACCGCCAGGAGGGGGCGGTCCTGGATTTGGGAAAGTAAGCATGAAGCCTTTCTTAGCAGCCTTTGCTGGAGCTCATGATCATGACTGTCTACATTTTTGGAATTTTCACCCCCATAATGTTGTAAGACATGTAATTTAGGACACTCCCGGGAGGGCAGAATTCCTGCGACCTTTAGACAGAACGGTCATTGGAAGGGCAGAGCGTGCAGCAGGGCCTGCATCCGTCCCACCTAATCACGGGCATCCAAGGGAGAGGGCTCACTGGGAAGCCAGCTTGTCTTTGCTTCCCTCTAGAGTCGATGGAGAGACCTGGCTCCTCCGAAGAGCTATTCAGCACACACAGCTGTCAAAAGCACCACTCAGTTCATCATCCCTTGCTCCCAGGACAAAAAGATTCACACTTTGTGGGCAATAAAATATGGTTTTTTGTATATGCTTCATTGTGATTCTTAAGTCAGTTAAAGTGAACACTGTGAAGTAAATCACTGCTTTTTCACTTATTATGTTAGAACACACACAAGATGGCTTAAAGATGTAACTTGCCAGTGACCACCTGTTAAGAAGAGAAATATTCTTTTGGCAGAACTGTCATTGATTGACTGGTAAAACATGCAAATGAATCCAGGAAGGAATTCAGAAACCTCTCAAGTGACAAATTCTTTCTGAAAGTAGATAAAATTCTTCTCTCCTGAATGACACATTTGATTTAACAGTGTTTATAATAAGGAAATGGTGAGTTTGAGACAAATATGGGGGCAGAGCAGCAAACTGCTCCTGCTTGGCAGAGCAGCAGGACTTCCCTCTGTGCCCTGCAGATTCCTTTGACGTCTGGGATTCCTCTGGCCTTCCTGATTTGACACTTTCCTTGCTGTTTCTGGGATCAGAGAAAACACATGTTAAATGTTAATCTTTTACATTACAACTTAGTTTCTTTAGTACTGCATATGGCTTTAGGATCACTCGCGGCCATAATCCTGAAGGTGTTCAGCAGCGCAGTGAAACTAGTCTCTACTGCACGGGAACTTTTAAAGTCCTGACGGGTGCCTACCTGCATGTGAAAGCACCTGAAGTCCTTTCACAGTCTGCTCCTTTGGCCACTAGCTGTTTCATTCCTCCAGCTGACTGATGACAGTGAAAAAGCAGGATTCAAATCAGGTTTTAAACCTGTAGACAGCCTGACTGCAGTATCCCGTATTGCTCAAAGGATGGTCTTTTTCCACAGGTGCAGCTTTTTTTTCATTTGAGATTTTTGTACCTGTTATATCTTCTTTTGTTATTTCTCCTACTGAACAAATAAAGAGAATAGCTGTGCTAACTCAAAGCCATCTTTAGTGACAGGTTCTCTGGCCTCAAGGAGCTGCACGGCATCCCTCAAATCCTTATCAACAAGTCTGCATGGATCAGAGAGTGAACGAGCTATCCCCAGGAGTTGGTCCCACAAACCATTAGCATCTCCTGCTTCCTCCCCTGGGAAGCTACACAGCAGTGGCTCTGAGAATGGCTGCAAGAACACAAATTCCAGCTTCCAGTCAGCAAGAACAGGGGCAGATCATCAGAAGGTAAACACAAAACTGAGCCAGATCAGAAATACTGTATTAGTGGAGCCTACACTGCAGATTTGGCTACAAGCACCACTGGGGGATCACACCAGAGGAAAGGAACTCATGGGCGAAGGGCCACTGTATAGAAACAGTCAGTCTGGACTCGCATGCAAGTCCCAACTTGCACAGAATATTGCAGACTTGCTGGATCTGTCCTCTGGCTACCAAGATGGTAACTCCATGGTTCCACATGGTTACTGTCAAGGCCTCACAAGGGTTTGCCCAGCAGCCATTTTGTAGGTTCAGCTTTTCTTCCTACAGGCAGCACAGCTCCAGGGGGAAGGGGAGCTTCCAAGATGTTCCCATGCCAGCCTTGATCCCTTAATGCTGTGGCTTGTTTGGAATGATTGATGTTCACACAAAACTGAGCACTGCTGTCCTTTGTGGAGATGTAAATTGCAAACCATTGTTCACTTGCCAGAGAGCTCTTCCTTCATATTGCCTGTGACCCACAGTAGCACATACAGACACAAACTTTCTTCCCAAGGCAACTGGCAAGCAGTGCTACGTCCTCATTCTGTTGTCACTGACCTGTCCGGTTGTATCTTACACTTGTGAAACACCTTTACAGATGTTTGCAGCTAAGCCACAAACTTCCATCTCTGCTGTATCTCACTTTCAAAACTGGATGGGTCTTCTGATGTGTTGACCAGCAGTGTGTGGTATATCAGGTAACAGAATGAACTGCTCAGCAGAAAGGGGCTATGCACGCTTCGACCCCAGGCAGCTCCCATACCCCCCAGCTGTAGCACATGGATTCCCTGCCCAAAGGCATCCCATGTCACAAAGCCTCATCCCTTGTGGCATCAGATCTCATTGTGTCCCACTGCAGAATAAACTGAAGCACTGCTGGTGTAGACGTGACCCTTGAGGTGGTTGGTTTCCTGTCTGATACTCACCGAGTGGTTAAGGTAAGCATGTGTTTGCCTCCAGAAGCGAGAAAAGGAAAGCAGCACTTGGGCAAAATGACAAGGGGAATTCAAAGAGGAAGCAGTCAAGTGTTTGCTCATAACATCTGCAGAGCTTATTTTCCCTTTGTTGCCTAAATCAGGAAATTCTATTACAGTAGTTAGGAAAGGGAAATATTTCTTTCTGTTTCTAAGCATGTGAATCAGACTCCCCGCTGGCAAAAGCTGCCCAGCACATTGTGTTCAGTGATGTGTAGAGCCTGCCACTCTACACTGCACCAGGACCAAAATGTGTGGCAGTACAGGAATCTGGGAAAGGGCCTAGCTGGACAGGAACCTGGGCTAGCTAAGCCCCAGCTAGATTCTGCTTTGTGTAAGCCTTTGTTTTCTTTCAAAAAATGGTAAATTACACCTGTATTTCATTTCCTTTTTTTACAAATGAGAAGTTTGGTGTTTTGAGGATGTGGCCAACTTCTGATGAATAATTTTTTGATGATGAATGCAACCATTTGGGAACTGATAGAGATGGATAAAGGAGGATGTGTCTTCCAATGGCAGGTATGGTGACATACCCTACTCCTTTCCAGGGAAGCAGGGGAATGTGGGTCTGAAAAGAACAAAAATTACCTTCAGTGACTTGTCAGGACTACCCATGTTTCCTAGCTGGTTATGAAAGCTCTTGTAGCTCGTGTGTAGACACATTGGAATAGCATTTGATGGAGCTCCAGCCTGTTCATGTCAAATGACCTCAAGATAAATGTCAACTCATGACAAGTACAAGTCTTTAATTTACTTCTTAACTTCTAAGCTAGTGGAAAAGACCTTCAAGGGATATTGGCAATTACCAAATTTCTCTTAAAAGTGTTTTACTTCTTCAGCAGCATCTCTAAAGAAGCACCAATTGAAAGGAAGAGGGAGTTTTTTCTTTTCTCTTCTCCTGATCACTTCTGAGAATTTATGATATTCTGTCCACTTCCAGTGTTTCCGCCTTAACTTTATTTTTTCCTTTTTTTTGTTCTTGTGGTAAGAGTCCTTGACAGTAAGTATAGAAAACAGCTAGGGGAATCTAAGTTAACAGGGAATGACGAATCAATTTCATATTCCACACATATTTCATTCCTTTAGCTCTTCCTTGCCAATGTTTTACAGCTATAAACCTGCCAGTCTCCACACCACAATAATCTTATTGTATACCCTTAGGGAATACTTTTGCCTACTGACCGTAAGATAAAACCTTCCTTGTATGAAGCTTGATATACATTTGCACAGATCAAGAAAGATAAGAAACTTCACAAATTCCCATTTGAAAAATTCCTTTTCCTGCTTGTAAAGATAAAGTACACAAAAGCATGAGACCCCAGCCTCCAGCATGTAGAGGACCCAGGCAAGTTTTGGATGCCAGAAATCCTATACCAAGGTGGAGCTACTGCCTTTGCAATTACTTTCCATTTCCGTAAGGTAGCTTCAACTTTGTCCTTTCAGGGGAAAAAAAGCCTCTCTTGGTCCTTCTTCCTAGAGATTGTCCCAGGGAGAATGAATATTTACATCTGTTTCTGACAAGTCTTCAAATCTGGTGCTTGGAAATGTGGAAAGATCAGCTACCAGCTCTACTATCACCAGATGGTCACAGCAGACCAGGCATCCAGTCCTGAGCTTTGGCACGCAGCAGAGGACAACAGAGGGAAGTTGTTACAGCTGAGGCCAGAACTACCCAGTCTTGTTTGCAGTGGCAGAGAGAACTCAAGCTCACTACTTGGGTGGCAGGACAACCTCAGTGGGAGAGGTCCAAGAAAAAGCTCTACATGCCTGAAGCAAGCCCTGGGAGAAATTGTGATGCCTCTGCCCAAGAGACCAATCACAGAAAGCCTGTTTATGTGCCTGAGTTTATGGGTACCTGGGCATCTTTTGTATCCAAACTTCTATTACCACATTTGTCCAGAGATGCAGCCACCTTGCCAAACTGAGCAGCTCCATGCTTTCTTCCCACCTAAGATAGCAGCAACTGTGACAACTTTCATTTCAACACACACAGGTTTGTGTAATAACCTAGAGGCTGGGGCTCTTGTTCTGGAAATAAGCCGTCACTTTAACTCCCTTCTCAACTGAAAAAAGCTAAGTCAACAGTTCCAGTGGCTGTAAGTCAGTAGGATACAAAATTAGGTGGGAAGAGAACAAAGCCCATCTGGTTTTGAACCTACATCAGTGCAACTCCAAGAGTGACGTGGCCAGGAGGATAGGAAATGTAATGGAGCCATTCTGTAGTCCATAAATCAGGAATTTAGCTAAGAAATCTGAAAGCAAAAGAGGTGTGTTAGTCACTGAGATGGCAGTGTAATCTCAGGGCAAAAGAGGTATGGTAACTAGTCCCATAAGAATATATGAAGTCTTCAGTGACCAGAGTTCACCAACTCCTGATCTGAGTTCATTTTTCACTGACGCATCCGCATCCTGTTGCTTGTGGGCTCTGCTTGCAGTCCATTGTAACAGTTTCAAGAACAGTTAATGAAAAATTTCAGGTTACTAAAGCAAAGGCTGAGGCCAGATGTAAAATGAACAAATAGATTTTCTAGGTCACATCGATCTTCATTTGCAACTCTCAAATCTTTAAAATAAAATGCCTGAGAACTTATCTCCAAAAAACTGTAATTAAGGAAGAAAAATCTAAATGGCTTGTTATGGGGAAAATACTTCAAATGTCCTTCATGGAGCACTGCTGTATGTCTGGAATTTGGATGGTGTCTTTCTTCCAATAAAAGACTTAATTTGTCAATGAGAAATCCTCTCCCAACCTGTACCTTCATGGCAGCAATGTTCTTCAGCTGCTCCACTAGTTCTCATTCATGTGCTACTGATGGGTATGGAAAAGAGAAAAGGAGGCACGACAGATTTTCATCTTTTTTGGTCCCTGCCTGACTTCATAAAACTATGAGCCCTGTCAGACCTTATTCTTCCAGAGAGCCTCAGGGTATTCTGAAAGATTTTACAGTCCTCTCTTTGAACTTCTGCAACCATTTATGCTTTATTTTCTTTTAAAAACAGCAAGTGGGAAATAAGTTGTCCTGTTCTGGTTTCCTCTGGCCTGTTGTTTCTGAGGGAGGAGGCCCCTTTTCAGGGGGATGCAAAGTGTGAGCTCCAAAGCTGCCACTGCCTCTAATGGAGTGGAAGGACTGAGCTCCAGGGAACCCCTGGAACATGCAGAATGCTCTCTGTGAGGGTATTTAATGCAACATTCAGTACTCATACTGCTCAGAGCAGCAGGTCTGCTTTTCAAACACAGGATTCTGAAGTACAAGGTTTACAGGTAATGCAGTAGTAAAACTGCCTGCCTGTTTTTTGCTTTGAAATTCTCAGTTGTGGTTAGCATGTGTCTTGAAAAATTCATTCTAGCTGAGACTGGGGTGTCAGATAAGGGACATGTTGCTCTGGCGCTGTGACTCAGAGGCACTTTTATTCTTTATCTGTGGCAGTCAGAGCACAGACAATGAGAGCTGTATCTATGACAGTTCCCTTATTGAAGTGCCAGGCTTATTGTACTGCCCGTAAAGTCATAGGAAAGAAACTCCCCATGTTTCTTTCTCTTTCCTTTTTTTTTTTTTTTTTTTTTAAATACAGACATGTTTGAACCAAGGCATTCCTGCTTCTCGTAGCTGCCAGCTCCTGAGCACAAGATTCAATGTTTTTCTTTTACTTGCTATAAAATGCTTAATCAAAGCCTTCCCTGCTCTGGTATAGCTGTTTCATTATTTATTAATGTAAAAATATGAATTACTTAACTTCAGCCTTGGCAGATAAGTGAAACTGGAATGAACTTTCAGCTCTTTGGTTTCAGAAGGTGAGTAAATCTCTGGTGGAGTTTGCACACATGGTTGGAATAGTTCCCCTCGTTTACCCTGGCACAGCTCCACTGACTGCTGCTGCACTGCCCCGATTCACACTTCCAGCAGCAGGGAGTTAGAAACTCAGGGGCCTAAGACAGCTGTAACTTTTTTCATATTACTTGTCCAGCTTACCTTTAAAACAGAAAATTTTAAATCGTATGTGAAGAAAATGGTTATTTTTCTCCTTGGCTATTAAGGGGGACTTGACCAGAGTGAGAGAGAGGAAGGAGCTGTAAGTAGCGCACGGAGGCTGACCCTGGAAGAAGAAATTAAACAACAGTATAAATATCCTTTGAGTCTCGAACCAAGTCACACACAGCATTTCTCATGTCTTTTACATAATGCCCTGGCAATAAGGAGATCCTTTTAACCTGGTTTCCCTAGGAAATGTAGCATGTATGTTCACACCATCTGCCCATCACCTCTCCCCAGCCTTCCTCCTGCCACCTGCCACTTGTCCGCTTCCTGGCGTGTGACAGAGAAAGTCCAAAAGTGCAACCTGGCAGCTGTGTTTGGGAGAGATGAATGCCTGGCCTCCCCAGCAGGGCAAAGGGAACAGCACCCACTGGAGAGGGGGCTCTATCGAGTGTAGCTGTGCCAGGATGCCTCCAGTCTGCCAGAGGGGACCCCTAGGCACCTGGAGATGCTGCAGGAAGGAGCAATGGCACTGGGGTGCAGGAAGGAACTGGGAGGGTAAGGAGATGTGGGAGAGAAATCCATAGGAAACCGGCTTCCGTGAGCTTCACTGCACACAGCAGTGGAGCCTGACACCAGACCGGCGCTAAACTAAAGAAAATCCTTTAAATAGGCAGATGTGTTCTTTCCAAAGTATCTGCTAGTAAAATAAATGAAGCCAGTTAAATTAAGCTTCCATGTTAGTATCCAGCAGTACAGCTCACCCTGATTTACCAGTCTGCTTAAATCCAGTCAGCAATGTAAATCTGGCATTTTATAATTTAGGATGGTTGATTTAAGTGTTGTTTGACATACTGTCCTCTTTTAAAAACCAGGGAACACGAAGGTGTCTGCTCACCTTTGGAAAAGGAAATAAATATTAACTTATCTGCACAATGTGTGAGTGGATCTAGCCCTGTTGCAGGAAACTCATTAATCTCACATGGAAAATAAATAAACTAGGAGAGAAAAGGATGGGTGGGATTTCAACTTCCTCTATTTCCGTAAATCGTTATTTTCTATGAACAAGTGCATGCCAAAGGTTTTGAAGAGGAAAATTACTGCAAAGAACAAATAAGTTCATTGAATCTTTTAAAAGCTTTGCAGTGAAGGGATAATTTAGGGTGGCATTGGGAAAACTCACCTGTTAAATACTGCCTGATAGTTGCTGCTATTAGAGCATATTTTCCATTGCTGATGCCACTGTCAGTCTTGAACCACCAGGGCTCACATTTTCCGTGGCAGGTGTCTGCCTAAGGCTGGATACGTGTGATGCATATGTGCTTGTATCAAGAATTGTCTCAGACTGACTATAAAAATTTCAGCCAAAATGGTTTTGCTCTTCAACAAGTCTAAGTTTCCCTCACATTAAAAAGAATGGCAACCTCATTTTTAGACAGTCCTAAAGGCCTCACACTTTGGAGGAAAAGTATGAATTTTGGCAGGAGTGCTTTAGCCACCCTGGAAATCCAACTTAGCCTGGATGAATTATGAGCCTCAGCAAGATCAGTTTGATCTTGATAGAGCTTCACAGCTTGGTGTTTCAAAGATCCTGCCTTCAGTGATTCTGTGCTAGTCTGGGGCTGACTGAGGTGGTTTTCTTCAGCACGTTTCTCATTTACTCCTTTGGATGCTGCTGCTGCTGCTTTGGGGAAACCCAGAAGAAATAATCACCCAAGGAAGGAACAGGCTGGAGGGGGAGAGGTGTCTGGACAGAGAGCATGGGGCAAGGGAAGAAGGTTGGGATGAGAAGCCAAAGATGCTGATCTAGCACAGCTGGTGCAAGACAGGAATGTAGCAAAAGAAATGCTGGATGGGAGAAAGTGATCAGAGGGTCTGTGAGCACTGTACCCACAGTCAATGACCAACACGTGTGCCATAGGATAAAATAGAGGTAGTTTTGTTTGCTGGCAGGGATCTGACAGGAGGACTGACAGAGCATTTAGAATTACGCAGTTTTGAGAGCTGCAGAAAGTATAGCTTAAGCTCAGTTTCAGTCATGGAACGGTTGGACTTTCAAGGTATAGCCATATTAAAAAAAAAAAATAATTGGGAAATGGGTGATTGGCCCTTTACTTCCATAAAAATATGACTCTGCACCTGAAAACAGCCACTTGGCCAGTGGTGTTCTTGCTCTTTCTTCACAGGTGAGAGATACTGTTCCTCAATGCCTTGGAAATTCAAATACTCACTGAGATGCCTTTAATATGGCTTTAAATGTTGGCCTTTCCCAAAGACAGACATCTGTGACCAGACTAGCCAGCACTTCCACAATCATCCATGTATTAGTCAATACCTCTCCAGCATTCTAGATCTGCTCTCACATCATTTGAAAAATTAGAAAGAGGAAAAACAGAGTGCACACTGAGCAACCACCAGTTCTCTCTGAGCCCAGCGGTTTATTCTCTGATCACTAAAGCGGCTTAAAACTGAGTCATTTGTATGGCATTCACTGCCAAGAGTCACCTGTTCCTTCAGATTAATCCATATGCTTTGGTAATCTGGGATTGTTAATAGTAGTAATTTCTAACTTAAAATATTGCTATAAATACCTTCTTTCAGGTTTTATGACAGTCAGACCATTATGTGCTAAGGACCCCAAAAGCCATTCATCATGACCCAGATTTATATTTCTATAAAGATGTAAAGCTTAGAAAAGCAGGCTTAGAATATTTATGAGAAACCAAGAACTTTTAATTTAAGCTAAGATCTAGTGAGAATGCCAATTTACAGTCATAGGATGGGTGTGCCACTAATTCAGACAAATGTCTTCCTGATATGAATACAGGCTGGAAAAGCAAATGAAAGCCAAGTGTGAAAGAGACACAGCCAGCCTTGGGGGAGTGCAGGAACATCTGCAATCAAATTAAAACAGCAAATAGCATATGACCACAGGACAGCTTTTTTACAGTATGTATTTGGTAGAGCAGGCAGGGGGTAGTTGAAATGCTGGTTTGGATGGCAAATACACAAGATCCGAATCCATAAACTTCATTTGTGTTACTTGGGAGGCAGGAATTAAATTCCAGGCATGCAGCTTGGGGGACATTGGGACAGCACGAGGTGGAAAGGAAAGGAGGGCACATGTCATATGTAATGGTTCATTCCTGCTTTCACTCTGGACAATACACCCTCTATACTCAGTGTCTGTACTGTGATTCCCCCCTTTTCTATCCATACAAAATTTCAATGGAAGCATTTTTAATGGTTTGGGTGCTGACAGACATTGCTTTCTCCCCTGAAGAGACTCCCTGACAGCTACTAAGAGCTTAGCTCTTGTAGTTTTTTGGTGTGGGGTCACAAAATTTGGTTTCTTTCTTCTCTCAGCTGCCTTTTTTCACAATATTGAACTCCCCTCTGAGTAAATTCAAATACACTTGAGACCTGAGTCAATTCTGATTCAAACTTGGTAACAAATCCAGTAATTATTGGGGAGACACAGACATCTAAGCCTTGACTCTTTAGAAACTAAGCAGAAAGGAAAAAAAGCCNAAGGAAAGGAAAGGAAAGGAAAGGAAAGGAAAGGAAAGGAAAGGAAAGGAAAGGAAAGGAAAGGAAAGGAAAGGAAAGGAAAGGAAAGGAAAGGAAAGGAAAGGAAAGGAAAGGAAAGGAAAGGAAAGGAAAGGAAAGGAAAGGAAAGGAAAGGAAAGGAAAGGAAAGGAACTAAAGAAACTTGACATTGAAAGATCTCCTAATATTTTGTATGTACTGATAATCTGAATTGGGTTAACCCAAACACATCAAAGGCTAAAAGTCATTAGGATACCTTCAGATATCTGTGCAAAATCCTCCTCCTCCGCACAGCTATTTTGAAAGCTTCAGCACAGTGAAGGTTCTGCAGCTGTGGAGTGCAGTCCTTACACACAGTTCTGTGCCCCGCATTTTTTTCCTGCATCCTGATGGGAGCAGAACTGCAAGAAGTAGTTTTGAAGTCTCAAGTACTGCAAACAGTGAATCATAGCTTCAATGGATCATCTGTCTGAAAGCCCTGTCTCAGCAATTTGTAGCTGTTTCTGACACCAGTGGATCATTACGAGCTTCTACTGCAATGAAAGCTACTTCCCCAAAATACCACACCAGTCAGCCTAAACTCACATGCTTGGACTTTGCAAACTGTTTGCAAAAAGGAGTCTTCTCCTTAATGCCTGGATATACAGCATGAGCATGTAATATTCCCTGGGTGTAGTTTAAATTAAGTGATATGGTTTCATTTACCAACTCTTTTGGGGCAGGAAAAGGGATAAAAAATGTTACTTACCTAGGCGGTTGTATATGACTACACTGGAATTAAGTTTTCTGTCTTTAATTTAGATGTTAAGAAGTTAACTGAAATGAACTATACTCGTTTTTGATCTGTATCTTGAGGATCTCTGTGAACAATACACGATAGATGCACTGTGCTGAGACCCACAACAGAAGAACTGGAACTTTTACTCAGGGGTACATAACTCTTTGATTCAGGCATAAATGTTTCCTTATTTATGAAAAGTTGGCCAGGGAAAATCAAGAATTCTGAAGAAGAAATTACACATGTTTCTGATCATCTTGATATATGCCTGAAGAAGAAACTACTATTCCCCAAACAAAAACGGGTAATTAAAAGTTATCCTTTGTGACTCCAGAATTTGAAAAAAAAAATCATATGGTGTCTAATTAATGCCTATGTAAGTACTTTCATGTCTTTTCTCAGGAGTAAGATACTTATAGCCACATACAAAAACAAGAAAAAGACCTAAGGGAACACAAACAAAACCCCACCACCCAGCACCTTAACTGCAGCATCTGCAAGCCAGCAGTCATGGAATACTTGATGAAGTGCTTAAGGCTAGGAAGGCTGATAATAAGATTTCTTTTAAGTTCACAGTGCTGCACATTAAAGAGACATTGCCAACCTGATTCTGAAAGGAAATAACATTACATAGCACAAACAGGCTGGGGGTTTTTTTAATATACTTTTCATCACCCTTTGCTGGTGTCTAGAAAGACAAGCAGGTTTAGTAAGCAGCATACTTGGTCCACAAGTTTCCCCTCAATATTTTTGCATTTTATTTGTTTATTTAGTAACACTGCAATTCTGATGCTGTCTGGAGAGTGCTCCAGAGAGAAGAGTGGTTTTGAGCTCCACTAGATCAGTCGGCAAAAAGCTGGAATTCCCCAAGATACTACCTTACACAGGATATACTAAAGGCCACCTGCACACAGTGACTCTGACTGCACACAAAGTGCTGACACATGTACAGCATAAACAACCTGGAACCAGATAGTTCCACCTCTCTCTCTCTCTCTGGTCTGTTCAGTGGTAGAAACTACCACATTATTTGCTGCAAGATTAGATCTGACATTTCCAGAACTACACATGAATCATCAAGTTGAAGAAAAGCCAATCACTTATCTTTGTCTACTTTTCAAATCTTTTTTTATAAAACCAAATAATATTTTCTGGTGTAGAAGCCTTTTATAGAGGGACTATAATGTTTCTTATAAATCAGTGTATGTGTAGTCCTACGCTTATCCCAACATAATTGCTTCCAGGAGTTTGTTTGCAAAAATGTCCTTGAACACTTTCTGTTGGCCTTTTCCATTCTAAATGGCAGTGAAGTGGTAATGCCAGCACGTTCCAGCTGCCTGCATGGACTAGTCCAAATTAACTTTCCTGTTTTTCTTATCTCCTGTAATTTTTTCTCAGCACCCCCTGTGAGGAGAAAGATGTGAGCTGACAAACAGGTAGAACACATAAATGGATCTGTATTCAGAAAAAAAAATACATTCCTACAATATTAATATTGCACAATCAACCACTAAAACTTGACAAAGCTAATTTTGTAATTCTAACTTTTGGCATAGTTTTTACTTACAACACTGCATATTTATTTTTTGGGCCTGGTGTGGGTATGAAACAATTTCTGAACCAAAAGTATCTGTTGTCTGCCAGACCCTTGTTCCCATTGTTGCAGAAGATGGAAAATGAATGGTGAATGATGACACAGACGACTGCATGAAGAAGTAGGATGGCTTTACAATTATGGTAGCAGAACGCTGTCACTGGGGGAATGGAGTCTGCTTCTGCTAGAAGGTTTCAGCAGAGGAGTTCTTATTGTGCTAGTCTTTAGTTTCATATCCCTTATTTTGGGTGCTGACTTGATAACCTAGGATTTGATTTGTAGTCATGCTGAAGATAACTGTAGCTGAGAATGCAGAAATTGTGCTTTGAACATACAAAGTGATATACAGCATTAGGTACCACCAGGAAAAAATTATAAAAATCATAAACTAAAACTAGGGTATATTTTTAATCTATCTTAATATGCAGGTTTTACAGTGTAATGCTGTAAGTGCTACAGAAATTGGAAAATAATCATTATCCCTGTCTCTCGTCTCCACATCCATCTGATGCTTCAGGGCTGGATGCCCATGATATGGCAAAAAGCTGCTGAAGACAAAGGTGCCACTTCAAGAGCACTGCCCAGCGCTCACCTGACCTGCAGCCACCAATGCCTGGAGCCAGCTCTCCTGGCAGGACAGGTGCCATCCACAGCATGCCCTCGTAAGATCTCATGAGGGACATTTTGTCAGATTTCCAGCTAGAACAAAACACCAACACCATCCCAATCGCTACGTTAAAAAGGATTTTCAAGAGAATGAGAGAAATGTAGCTGACTTCAGCTCAGAATAACCCCTGGTACCATCTTACCAGGGTCAGATCGGTCCATGGATAAAGCCTTCATGAAGTCATCCTTTCTCAAAGAGTATCAATGGCAACTGAGGTGCTACTCTCTGGTAAACATTTTCAGTGGGCTGTGTGCAATAAAACCACCCCTGGAGCTCCAGAGAGTGATTCCTACAATGGTCTGTGCTAACACCAGCCTTATTAAACATATTTTGTCATCACCTAGAAAACGCCACATATAGGAGACTCTTAAATGCTGATGGAACCTGGTTGATCTAAAGTGACAGTACATTGGCTCAACCCAAAAGGTGACGTTGCTGCAGAGAGAAATGAAGACCAGCACCATGCATGGACCTGTGTGCCATCTGTGTGGCATTACAACCTTCTGCACACAGAAACTTGGAGCTTTTATTAAACACAACCCTGAGTAAGAGGATCAACCTACCTTGACCACTCACAGTCATGCCCATACACCCTGGTCAGAGGAGGAAGATCAGGAACTATTTCCAAAATAAGTGCAAGGATCTATTCAAGAAAGCAGCACTAAGTAAAAAGATCATTATCTGCTATTCATTTGATGAACACTGTGATACATTTCATCTACAGCAGATTTCACCATTTTTATCTTGCCATAATTAATATGATTTATAGATTAAAATCATTAAAAGCCATATTTTTACTTGAGATAGCCAGAACCTCTGCTCCTATTGTCTGGAGTCAGAATACAGCCAACAGCCTGACACCAAGTTGTGGCAAGTGGAGAGCAAGTAAAAATTGGCATTAAAAGATCTAGAGGGTCCACCCTGGAAAAGATGCACACATAACAGGTGACTTTGTTGACTCGCCCTGCCTACAACAGTGTCACTTCCAGGAATGCTTACAGTCAGCAGACCTACCCACCGTGGGCTCTCACATCCCTCCTAGAGCAGGTTGAGCGGGCACAGCATGGTCCCCTCTGGCAGTGGCCAGTTCAGCATGTGAGTAGTGCAAGGGTGGATCCTGTGTCCAGCTGCTCATGTCCTGGGCTCCCTCTTGTCTTCTTGGAGTGTACATTTACCGGTCTTTGACAAAAAGATGATAATTTGGCTACTTTTTGGTTTGTGGGAACTGTTGCCTTATTTGTTTTGTTCCCCAGCACTCATTAAAAACAAGCCCTTGTATTCAAACTCCAAGCCAAGCTGAGCCTTTATTCCACATCTCATTGCCCAGGTATTCTGAATTCCCTCATGACTCTTTGTCCTGGCTCTCTCTCATCTGGGACTGCTCACTCCATCCACTTGCCAATGCCACCCACATCCACTGGTTTCTAGGGCCAGTGTCTTTCCTGGGAATGCATTCTCAGAACATCTCCCCTCTTCATAGCAACTTCTCTATGCGTTTCCCTTTTTTGTGCCTCAGTTTCTTGTGCAGTTTGTTTCCCCCATCTTGCATTCACCTCTTCAGCCTACAACCCCAATATTCTTCTGTATCTTCAGTCTCTGCCAATTGTCATTTTCTCTGGTGGCTTCAAAACAGTATTCCTGTCCTACCAATCCTGAGGTTTTGCCCTCTCTGCAAATCTCGGTTTTCACTCCACATGCTCCTACTTCCAGTTCAGCCTACTGTTTTTTCACAGAAAGGCCTCGGATCCGTCTCTTGCGCTGTTTGCCTCTGAATCAGACAGTTTCTTCCTTCACATTGCCTAGATGCCAACAGAGAGGTCACTGAAAGAGCAGGAAAGTGTCCCTGCTCTCCATTCGTCGCTTGGCTCCAGCTCAGCGTGTAGCAGCTGGAAACAACCATTATTGGGGAATTCTATGTCCGTCATGTAATCCTGGGCTGCACCATGTGTAGTGGCTTTGTATGGAGAGTGCATGCCCAGACTAGGAGCTGAGAGCGGCTGGAGAGCCTTATTTGAACTGTGGGAATGATGCACAAACAGGACTGTAACTGTGAGAGTCATAAGCTTGCTCTGGGACAACCTTAACCCTTAAGCAGTAGCAAGTCTCTCCATAAACTGAGACTTGAATTATCCTAAAATTTGGGCAAATGAGAGTAGATTTTCTTTGGTGCATGAGACAGCATTTGACAAAGGTCTCCCTTGCTCAACTTCAAGGCAAACTTTCTCCATAAAAAATTTAATCTTTTCCTATTGAAAACCGATATACCGTTCCTAAATTTTATTTCAGAAATTACTAAACCCTTTGGTTGATACTTTCCCCAGGCAAGAAAAATACCCACATGATGCTGACAACCAGTATCAACTTTTCCAGTGTGAATCAGGGTAGCCTGGCACAAACAGCTGAAATCTGGGCCCTGCATTGGAAATGTCAATCCGTGTGTTAACAGGCTGTATGGGCTCTTTAAAAACTCGGCAGAGCTGCTCACTCTACCTTGTGCATGTGTTGGGAATCAGCTGAAGGGCTGATTCCCATCAAGCAGATTTAAATAGGTTTCCAGCTTAGGGAGAGAAATGGATGTTATTCTCTTAGGGGAGCTGTTCCTTCCTCCCCACCCCTCCCTTATATGTGCACATACATACACCAAAAAAAAAGAGCAGAATGGGGATACAGGCAGGAAAGACCAATCCCCTATAGAGGAGCAGCACTTCTGGCAGACCTGGACAGTACTAGAGTTTAAGTGAGTTGAAAATAAAAGACTTATAATGAGATTTTGCACTAGATTGGCTGGCTTGTGCTGGCAGACAACAAGCACAGCCAGCCTGCTTACAATTCACTCTAGAGGAGATAAGCAAAAATAGAAACCAAAGAGCCACAATCTGTTATCCAGCCTAGAGAGGTAAAAATGTTTACTTGAAGAGACCACCACTCTCAGACAAAATAACAGCTCTAAGTTGCAGCCACTTGCCTTTCTCTCAGTCAGAATCAGAATGCACTAATCTTCCACTTGCAGAAAGAGTAGAGTTCCCAATTCAGCCCTCTCGAGTGCAGGCAGAGAGGAGTGTTGGCACAGAGGAGTGTGGCATTCACCAGCTCTGGTCAGACTCATGTTCAGACTCCCTACTTCTGCTCATGGTCCTGTTGAGTCTAAACTGCCTTTCACAGGCAGGAGCTTGTGCCAAGCGCAGGGGAGGAGTTCTAGGAAGGCTGAATAACTGCTTCACCCAGGAAGGAAGAACAGGTTTGCCAGTGGATTTATCCAGAAGACACACTTCGTTCTGGATGTGAGCTTTGCTGCAGCCAGAACTCAAAGCATCTCTGCTTTTATCTAGGAAGAGGTAAATCTGAGACCATCTCACTACTGCCTGCAAGGAATTTGCCTGTACTTGAGTCATCCAGAGACAATGAATGAGCACAGATCTAAAGTATCTGGCACTTATCAGGAAGCTTCAAAGCTTGTGCTGTTGAGGCACTTTGGTGAAGACTAAGAACAGCATAGCTGAGTGCAATCCTGATATTAAGGGTAGGTTTTACCATACCTTGTTAGGTGCAAAAGGAAGGTGTAGATCTTTCTGTGTCCTGGAGGAAATTTTATATTAAATTCTGATGCTTTTCCTGGTACCTGGACGAGTACATGGCTCTCAGTTTTTGTCACACAACCCTAGTAAAGAGTAGTTTAACTATATGATAGAGAACAAGTATGCTTAATAATGACTGGTAATAGCTGGATAGATAATGAGCATCTTTTATCTTATATTACTTATCAGTAATAGGTACTCATTTTTCAGTCTAGAAAACTCTCTCTACAACTCAGTAAACGCACAAGTGCTGGTGGTGCACCTCAGGCACTATGGCTCCTGTTCTGATATTCCCCAGTTTGCAGCCACATACATAGCAACATTTGTGAACTGGGAGGGCAATGTTAGCTCCAAAGCAACCCTCTTTCCCTCTGGAAAAGACTGTTTGCCAGAAGCACTCAGCATCAGTTGCCCCGTGAGAGAATTTTAATCTCAAAACATGCCACAAATGTATGCCAATTTGTGAAAAAATTCATCTGGCTCCCTCTTCTTTATTAGTTAATGTGCTTTTGCGAGACTGCAGTTGCATTATTTCCTGTTAATCTTGGTGTCATGTCTGTACCTGAGCAGTGGCCTCTTTTCTAATGCATTTCCTAAAGGTTTAGCTCAGTACTTCAGCTGCACATGATGATAACTTAGGATATACTAAAGGGAGATCTGTTTTCTGTTCAGTTCCATGCACTGCCCAAAGGGAACGTGTAATCCTGGGCTGCACCACGTGTAGTGGCTTTGTATGGGGAGTGCATGCCCAGACTAGGAGCTGAGAAGGTCTGGAGAGCCTTACTGGAACTGTGGGAATGATGCACAAAGAGCAGTAAACTCTGCTTCTTGCCTCAGCTCTGGGGAGGATTAGACAGGGCTTAGTGGAGAAAATTTAGGCAAATGAGATCAGGCAATCAGATAGCAAATTAAAATGAAATTATAACTGTTTATCTGACTATATTCTATTTTTCTTCATACTTCTTCTGCCTGACATTCAAAAACGTGTGGATTCCACTCTCCAGCTTCTGACTCTGATCTCTGAGCATCAGACTTTTTAGTCTTTAAGTGGAAGACTAAAATGCAGATGCAGGATCACACTCATGGAACAGCACATTCTTGGCTTGCAGCCACATCCAAATTCATTAATAATAGTAGTTTTCTGTAACTGCCAGGAAAGATAAAGAAAGCAGTGACATTTTAACTATCTTGTCATGCAAACAGTTCACCCTCCCAGGAGTTCAGCAAAGTGAAAGCTTAATTAGGGATGATACATTCTAAACTTTGCATTCATTCTGTCTTTAATCCTTTCACAACTCCTCCACAAACCCTGAAGTTGTTTTGTAAGAAACGTTAGAATCAGCATTTAACTCATAAATATACCCTTTTTTGGAAGTATTTCAAACAACTGTGTATTTTCCCCTCTCCAAATACCATTTTTAAATATAATATAAACATTAAGGAAGTATGAAGGACATGTCTGCTTTTGGTACAGTGCAGTTTGGTGATGGTAGGCAGCTTAGTTAAGCAAATACAAACCATTAAACAATATTAAATAAGATACCAGTAGGTGTGCCAGGGGTCAGGAGGTGGCAGCAAAACTCTGAGAAGTGTGGTTTCTGCATGTCAATAATGGAAGTATTTTAACTGCAAACCAGAACTGATAAATCATGTAAAATTCTAGTAAGAAGAACAAGGGATGGCCAAACTCTGATCATGCAATGAGGAATCGTATAAAAAGCTATTGAATTATATGAATCAAAAAACAGCCACCGTTAAAACCTGAAATAGCATTAATAATTAATGTAATAACCTAACAAATGTAACTTTTCAGAACAGGAAGACTCCAAGTTGAAGAAGACTCTGACAGAACTTCTCAAGCTGGATGGAGTAGCATCAATAGATGTTTTGCAAAGCTCAGCAAATTGGACATTAGTCTCATGATTGGTCAAGTTCACATATATACATATATAAATAGCATTACAGAACAGCTTATCTGATATGGTTTGGAAGCAAGTTCCTGAGGAAGACATCCAGGAAAGAATTAAAACAAAATTTTAAATGCCAACCTGACAGGCAAATTGTTGTGAGACAAATTGTTGTATTTCTGTTCAATCAATTTTTTTAGTTTCTACTTTGTATGTGAGAATTTGGTGGTATGAACGGCAGGAAGGACATCAACATGGTTTGCAGAAAGGAAAACTTTTAACACTGAGCAAGAAGAACAAGACATACTTGGAGAAGGGACAAAACTGAGCTTGGTTGTTTATCAAAATTGCATGAGTATTCAAAACAGCTTGTGCACAACAAAAACATCCATGGTAAGCTCACTGAGCATGCAGAATAAAAAGGACAGATCTGAAGATGTGTGTACCTCTATGATAGCTGGATCCTGAGGAGAAATTATCATATACTAGAGATCATAAAGGTGGCCCCACAGAAAGACACTGAGTTCTGGCTGACTACGCTGAAGGTTGCTACTAAGAAAAAGGTTTGAGATCACAGAAGAGCAAACTTAGCTCACTCAGAGCTCAAGTGGGAGAGATTCCATGGAGGATAAAGGAGTTGGTGAGCACTTGGAGTTTTTCAAGAATGCTCTTCTGGAAGCACAGAATAGTCATCCCCTTTAAAGGCAAGGAAGGTAGGTGGAGCAAGAGACCCCCTCGGCTTAATTGAGAGTTTCTGTGGCTGCTCAAAACCAGAAGAGACTTATACCAGAGATGGAAAAGTGAATGAATACTCATTGAGAACTATAAGTGCATTGCCAGGGTGTGCAGAGATGCAGTTAGAAAAGCAAAAGCTTGAGTTGAAATTGGCCAGAGATGCTAAAAACCATAAGAAAGGGTTCTTCAGGTATGTAAGTAAGAAGCAGAAACAGAAGGAAAATACTGGCCCATTGTTAAACAGGAGAGGTGAATTAGGCACCAACAAAAGGCTCAAGGCTTTCTTCGCCTCTCTCTTTACCAGCACTATTGGGTCCCAGGCCTTGGGAACAAAACTCCAGGTTGATGGGAACGCAGACCCACCATCAGTTAATGAAGAGTTGGTGGATGAACTCTACAGGAGCTTGACCCCTACAAATCAATGGAGCCTGACAATATCCACCCAAGAGTGCTACGAGAGCTGTTCATGTTGTTATGAAGCCACTCTCCTTAAGCTTTGAGAAGTTGTGGAGACTGGGGGCAACCCAGAAGACTGGAAGAAGACTATTGTCACATCCATCTATACGAATGGCTTAAAGGAGGCTTCAGGAAATTATAGGCCCATCAGTCTTACTTCAGTCTCTGGGAAAGTTATGGAATGAATCCTCCTGGGGCTATTAGATGAAGCATGTGGTTAGGAAAAGCCAGTATGGGTTCAACAAGGGCAAATCATGTTTGACAAACCTGATCACCTTCTACACAAAGTAACCTGTTCAGTTGATGTGGGATGATTGTCTACATGCCTTTCTCCAAAGCTCTTGATACAGTTTCTGTCAGACTGCTCCTAGAGAACTGAGGTGTTATGGTCTAGACAAGGGTCCATGCAGTGGATGGGGAGTTGGCTGAGAGGCTGCACCCAGAGTGGCGTGCCAAACACCTCCTTTTGAAACTGGCAACTTGCCACAAGTGGGGCCTCCCAGAGATCAGCATTGGGCCCAGCACTGTTTAATATCTTCATAAGCAATTTGGACAATGGAATGAAGTGCACCCTGATGAAGTTTGTTTCCCCTAAACTGGGTGGGAAACTGGATACTTTGGGATGAAGAGCCACCCTCCAGTAAGACCTGGATAGGCTGGAAGAGTGAGCTACCAAGAACCATATGAAGTTAACAAGGACAAGTGTGAGGTCTTGCTCCTGGGAAAGCATAATCCATGAGTGCAGCACAGGTTGGGATCTACCCAGCTTCTGGGGAGAAGCTCTGTGGGAAGGAACATGGCCCAGGTGGACAAGCAGTTAAATATGAGTGCACAGTCTGCTGCCATGGCAAAGAAGCCAACAGGATCCTGGGCTGGATCAACAAGGGCATCACCAGCAGAGATAAAGATGTCATTATCCCACTCTACTCAGCACTTGCCAGACTACACCTGGAATAGTGAGTTCAGTTTTTGTCCCCACTGTGCAAAAGATAGGCGGGCAGCTGGAGAGGGTCCAGAGAAGGGCCACAAAGATGATCCGAGGGCTTGAAGCCTGCCACATGAGGAAAGGCTGAGAGAACTGGCCTTGCGAAGCCTTGAGAAAAGAAGGCTCAGGGGAGACCTGATGGTGGTAATGGTTCTAGTATTTAAGGGGTGGCTGCGAAGAAGATGGAGAGTCAATTTTTAAAACAAGACACATGGAAAAGACAAGGGGTAACGAGTACAAGTTACCTCCACAGAGATTCCAATTGGACACGAGGAATATTTTTCACTACAACAACAAACCATTGGAATAATCTCCCCAAAAAAGTGGTGGATTTCCCAACTTTGGACACTTTTAAGATGAGTCTGGGCAGGGTGCTGGACCATCTGGTCTGGATGATGCTTTTGCCAAGAAAGTTTGGAGACCTTTGGACCAGATAATCCTTCAGGTCTCTTCCAACCTAGCATTCCATGACTAACACTATAGACAGAAAAATTTTAAAAGGTGAAGGGGAAAAAATGATGTATTTTGAGACTTTTATAAATATAATGGAAGAAGAAAGTTAAAATTACCTTATGAGCAGCTAGAAAAATTTCTCAACCTAAACCAATAAAAAATTATGTTCAATATATTTCAATATTTATTCATATTAATGTATTTAAGCTCCACATGCCCTACATGAGCATGACAGATTTCTACTGTATCAGTCAGAAATCTGGAATCTCTAGAGCACTTTTTTGCTGTAACAAACTAGGATTTTACTACAAGTTGCGTCTGTAATAGGAAGACTAGTCAAATAATGTGTACACATGAATGTGAATGTTCTTTCAATAAAATAATTTGCATAATTCATTTACTATACCTAGATATACTTCAGGGTTTTGCTGAACAAAACATTTCAGAAGGTTTTGCAATTATAAAAGGAAAAAGTGAGAAAACAAACTAAATATGCCTTTAATAAATGAAACCATTTTGACATATTTTCCAGTATCCTTGATTTGCAATGACTGAAACATTATATTTTCCAGTATCCTCAGTTTGCAATGACTGAAACAGATATTTTGCTGGTTCCAATTCCATTCAGCCAGTCCTTTATGCTAGCCACAAGCCTGTCTGCTGAAATATTGTGAAGATGAAAGGGTAACACAAAAAAATAAGCAAGTATTTAAAATGCAACAGAAAAAAAAAGATGTCTATGACTATTTATTTCACTTGCACTAACAATATTGGAATTTGAGATGAAAAATAGAATAATATCATTTATACTCATATCAAAGAAAAATCAAGGAAATAAACTTGGCTGGAGACAGCTGTCATAAGTATTTTTGGAGCAAATCAAATAGATGTGTTTGAAAAGAAACGCCACCCAACCTGTTCTCCAGAAAATTTTCTAAATAAGCAATTCTGGTAAACTCTTCAATAAGCGTAATGTAACACACACTCTGTGTCACAATCCGGAGAACACAGCTTGAACGCTGGGAAGAGAGTGGGAGACACCTGAGATGGCTCTGTTAAATTACGCAAGAATCTCAGCTATGCACAGCAAGTATGTCAGTGTCAGGAGGTGAATAACACCAAAGCAGTTTCTAAACACGCACAACTAAACATATTTGAAGCAGGAGTTCTCAAATTGTCCCATAGGGCTGGCCACACTTTGAAGAGAAACTGGCTCAGTTTCACTTCCCATTAATGATCATATAACATCTTTTTGCCAAATACAGCAAATGCCTGCATGGAAAAATAATTTTAGGAAAGTATTTAATATGTTTTTAACTGCCTTGTAACAACAACTTAGCAACTGAAAAGAGAGATGCCAACACCTTGTGATGGGCTAAATCTTCAGAACGAACCAGGAAGATTCTGTGGGTGGAATGTGTACAGTGATATGCAGACATGATACCACCTGAGATGTCTTTCTACTGCTGCATCCCCCTGAGAGAGATGTAGGATGCTGCCTTTGCAGATTTCCAACCATGTCAACAAGACTGAAGAAAGTACCCCAGACATATCAGTCATATCTGAAGTGTTTTGGGGACCAGTGTGTCTCAACAGCTTCCAAAGTGTCTTACTTCTTCCTGCCATTTTCCACCAGAAGAACCTCTGGGAGGAAATTAAAAGGAGCAGGTCATCCAGCCTGCCTAAATTTACCTTCCTAACCATCTTTTTCTAGTCTGGCTCTTAGACTTTCAGACTTGGACTGATTTAATAATTTTGAGATGCTTAGTTCTTAACCAAAGTCACACTGAAGAATGTTCTTTGAAGATGGTTTGGAAAAACCCCATCATTTGGAAAAAGCCCTGACCTGTCGAAAGTTCTTCATTCTCTCCTTAGTTTCATCACATTTGCTATTACTGAGTGTTCAGCTTACAGGAGTTGCTTTGCTTTGGATTTGTGGAGAATATGCCCTTTTTCACAACCAATAAAGGGCTCAGCTCACTCTTGCCAAACCCTACAATAGGACAGGAAAGATAATACATGGATGGGTACAATGGCAATTCATCTTTCTGGCTGGAAGCCTTGTTTTGGAGTTTTGTTGCTTAGTGTCTGTCAGCACTTTCATCCTGGGAAATTTCAATTTCTCCAACAACAACAGCCGGACTGCAACTAAGAGCTTGCATATAAAATATCAGAACGCAGAACTATTTTTTTGTGAAATTAATTTTCCAAATGAGGTTAAGTCTTAAGATATGAAAAAAGTACTTGGGTGGTTCTCAGCATAACAATCTTGTGAAACATTTCTTTAAAAGGAGAGTGAGATGAAAATTCAAAATGTGATCTCAAACCCTACAAACAATATGTATTCAACCACGAACTGAGCTACATTTGATGTGTTTAGCATTTCTAGGCACTGTAATTACTCTACTGGCTTTGAGAATAACTTATTCAAAAACTAACCATGCATGTTCAACAGGTTTCCTTTCAGGAATGGTTCAGCTGCCGATGGATCACAAAAGGAAGTACCACGACCTGTCTTTGAAGATATGGATAAAAAGGAACTAATTATTAATGATTTGCTCATCTAAACAAAAAATGATTGACAACATAAAGAAATCTTGTAATCCTGTAATGTGCCAAATACTGCAATTTTAAACTGAATAGGAACAAATCTCAAAGGAAGCTGAATGAGAATAGTTGCATTATACACCACAGAACCATATGTCTAGTAATAAAAGACCTAAGAGCAAACTGTAAGAAATTAGTCTTCCGGAACTGGTTACATATTTCAATTAATTTTTGGCACAATTAAGCACTTCTTTCAAAACACTACTTGAAGACAATGCCAAAAGGCCCCTCTCAGTGCAGGAGAATTACAGCTGTCCAAAACCACCTGTACTGACGTACTGTGAGAAGATTAGCCAGGAAGTAGTAGCAGTACAGCATGCTGTAGGCTAGGAAGCACTTCTGCAGGCTGACAGTCCAGTGCACTAAATGCTGAGTTTTGTGGACACCGGACAGCACTGCTGATGCAAACGTGTATTTATAATACCAGTGTATTCCTTTGGTTGGAAAAGACTGAAAGAGTCTTTGGCATATTTCATTATATGAAAAATAAATTCATTAAGAATAGATTCATTGAACGAGTAAAGTGTCGTTCTTTCACGCATATATAGGACTGCAGCCTCTTCTTCTGGGGAAGCCACCACTGCCCTTGCCAGCTGCCAAGCCCTGTCCACCTCTCAACCCCATCCCAATAGCCTTACTCGTCCTGCTCCTCATCCTGGCCCCCTCCTGGAGCAGTGCGCTGTCCCCCGGCCACGCAGCACCGGGAGGTCCCACACCAGGGCTGAGAGCACAGCAGAGGCACACGGACCCAACCCGAGGGATCGTATCCACTATAAACACTGAGGATTCAGAGTGAAACAAAACAGGAGGAAACAAAACCCAGTAGGAGAAGCAAACCGAAATACTGTTTTCCCACCGTACCTTTTAAGGAAATCTTCAATAAACATTAGAGGAACATTGTCACACTACCACAAGATACTTGGATTGCAGTGAAATAATGTGGTTCACTGCTAGCATGTGCACAGAACAGAAGGCACGGAGCTAAAAAATGAATTAATTAGCTTTGTCACTACTGCTTTCCGAGCTTGGACAAACAGCTGCTGCAGGTCACTCCTGCTCCCCTGTGCACAGCCCTGATCGATGGTTTGAAACCTTTGCCTGCAGGTCTGAGGGCTCTACTGCTAAAAAGGTCCAAACAAGTTCATATATCCAGCAAATAATTTAAACAAATTTCTAGAGAGGAATATATGTGCATGCAAAGGTGTTCCAACTCAAAGACTTGAAATACACTGGCATAATAAATAAGCGAAAATGGGAAGAAGCTTAACAGCACAAATGATAACTCTGTGATGACCTTTGCATTCGCTTTCCTGCAGAGCCCTAATGAATCTTTGGCAGTCGCGGGGTTCCCGCGGCCCGCGCTGGCCGCGCCGTGAGGCAGCTCGTCCCCGCGGGCTCCCGGCGCGGCGGGACCGGACCCGCGGCGGAGCTCCGCCACACGGCGTCACGCGCCCCCCG
>VZRQ01002272.1:464734-562187 GCA_013397975.1 Machaerirhynchus nigripectus
GTCGGCCGGCGAGCGAGGGGATGCGGCAGGTGCCGGGCTGTGGCTGCTCGGTCCCAGGGGCGCGGGGGGGCGCCGGTTCCAAGATGGCCCCCGCCCCCCGCCGCCTCCTGCCCGGGGAGCCCCCCAGGAGCCGCGCCCTTGCCCGCGGGGCTCCCTCGGGCGGGCGGCTCCGTGCAGGCATTGCCGGGTCCCGGAGACCCCCCCGCGGGCAGCGCTGGCCGTGCGGAGCGGGCGGGGGAGCTCACGGTGGATCTAATCACGGCGAGTGCTCCGGCTTTTAAAACCTGCCGGGCTGCCGGGATTCGTTGCGCAGAGCTCGTTCTGGCGAGTAATGGACGTGACTGAGCCATTAAGGGACACCGGGCTGCGCAGCCGGGCTCTGGAGACCTATCAACTTCAATTTATGGGGTATCGGGAACAGGAGGCGTTTTTATGAATTGGCTGGTAATAATTCACCTGTGAAGCCAGCTCCTGTTAATGCCTACATTTAATCTGTATGGAGCAATAAATAGCTATTAATTTGGCGTGTTGCATGTGGAGAAGGTAGATGATCTCCGATGAAGGAGCTGGGAAGAGCAGTAAGTGCCTTCGCATGCTATTTGTGTGCTTTCGCTCCTGAATTCCTAGCTTCGTTTTCTTTTATCTGTATTTATAACAACCTGCCTTTCTGCGTTTCCAGAGCTTTTAAATTGATTTGGTTTCCTAAACAACTTCCCACATCTTTGCCTTTCCTTCCCTCTAGTAAACTGTAGAGTAACTTAAGGGGCAGTAGCTTTCAGTGATCATAGAATCGTCAAGGTTGGAAAAGAGCTTTAAGATCAAGTCCAGTTGTGAACCCGTCAACACTGTCACTGTAACCCCTAAAGCACTGAACCATATCACCCGGCACCAGAATTGTTCTCTTTGATGAAGACTGAACATTCTGGACAGTGGTGATCAGTGTCATTAGACCTCATGGCTATCTTTGGTAGCTGAATTCAGAATTTATTTTTTACAGTTAGGTGTTTTTTTTAATGAGATCTAGGGTTCTTATTTTAAGTTTACATAGATCAAGAGCCCCATTTTAATGAGGTATGTTGTTTTGTAGGTGTTCATTTTAAAATATAGTAATTAGAATTTTGGTATGAGATATTATGATCCTTCAGGTCCCTTTTATGCAGGGATGTTCATATCTTGGCCATATTTGTAGAAATATCATAATTTACTACTAGGTTATTCACTTACTGAAAGTATTCTTTGTCCTTAATTGATGTGGATGATCAAAACTATAATCTCACTTAGAATTAACATTACGATTTTGCTGCATGTCACTGTTTGGATTGAGTAAGATTTTTTGCATTCGGGATGTGTGATTGCATGTAGCTTCTAAAAGCTGTCTTAAAGCAACAGTTAATTTAGGGTTTGTGATTTAATCGTGCAGAGCTAGGAAATGAGTGAATGGGAATCACCAGTTTCAACTGTGCCAGTTTATTCATCTGTATAAAAAGGAGTAAAGCAGTAACCTAAATGCTGAGGAGTTGATTTAAACGATTTCAGACATCGAATAGCTTTGGACTTTATTGTGAATGTGTTTATATTTACATGTGTACACTTAAAAGGAGACAGGAAATCCCGGAGCTGCAGATTGCTGTCAGCTGGGAAAGTACATCAAGGAATGGTTGTACATGTTTACTCTGTTCTTGTTCTCTTCTTTACACATCCACTAGCAGTACTTATTAGAAATAAGTACAGGATACTCTGTCAGATGGACCTTGAACCATCGTTAGTATCGAGTTTTTGTGTTTGTAATAAAATGTTTTCTGTGTAGGAGCAGGTCATTAGGAAGTTAAATTTTAAATTAGGCAGGTGTCAGAGCTGTAAGTTTTTAAGAGTACAGTATAAAAGTCAATACCAGGTACAGAAAAAGCAGGCTAAGGAATATACTATTACTTTGGGAGTTTATTTGCATTTTTGTTAACATTTTTAGGACATCCCAACACCTGATAGGAAATAGTCATTAGTGTGTTTTCTAAGTGGCTACTTCCAGTCCTTTCCTGAGTGCCTCGTGGGAGTGCTGTGCTTCTCACGAAGATGATACTGAATCTGCTGCAACTCCCATCTTATGATGTTGCAATGTTGTCTTTCACTGAAACTCCAGCCTTAGTTCTGCTTTCATGCACTGAATCTCCCCTTTTTGTGTGGCAAGCACCTGGGCCACCCATGAGCCTTTCATGTGTCTGGAGCATGTGGAAGGGAGCAGAAGGGATCGATCTATAAAAACTCATTCAGTAGCATCTTCCCTCCAAACTGGTTCTTCTGTTTCAAGTTTTACTGTGGAACTTGCTATGATAATGAGTAAAAGCAGGGAAAAAAATCCAGTCTTGCTGCTAGCAGTGTCTTTTAGTTGCCTTCTAGAGTATCTTTTGGAAAGTTGTTGCAGTGAGTTAAGCAAGTTTGACCATCTAGAACTACATGAATTATGTGTAGTGATGAAAAAGCTTCCCACATAGTTGTGCTAATGCAGTTTAATCCCAGGCTGTGGTGTATATATTCTTCCTGACCTCATCTGCTTGCTGCTGGTTTTTGTTTGTCAAGGCAAAGATGGAGTATATTAAATCAAGTCCTCCTAATTTTAGTCTTAGAAGTACAATAATATAGCTGAATTTATTTATACCTGCTTTCAGTGGACTGGGGACATTTCTATCACAAGTGATATTATATACTTATCCAATACAGTAACTTGCCCTGTATTACAGAAATAGACAGGGCAAACATTACTTAATACACTTCAAATAACTTTTACACTGCAGTATCCTTAAAAGCCCTTGATAGCCCAGACAACTAGGGCTGTCCCATGTCATGTCGGCCGTATGGCAGGTATGAGAACAGCTCTGATGACACGTTTTTGTATTTTGCTGAACCATTTTTGAGCATTACCACGAGGTATTCAGTTAAGTTCTTTGACAAATGAGTTTTCAAATACAGCAATAGATGATAGATACATTGACATGCTCTTTATTTTAGCTGGCAGTCTTGCATTTGGGGGAAAACCAGCAGAAGTAAAAAATAAGGCATGTCTGAATATGCACAAAACTTTGATGTTCTTGAATATCTGCTTTCATTATGCTTAACTACCAAAGAACACAACTTGAATTTTCCCCCAGCTTTGGTAGGCTAACAGATGCCATGTGTTCTTAAGCAGTATCATTAAGCAGACTAGTCTTTGGGACTCCAGGTTTTGTCCTGAAAATGTTTTATCAATCTACATTATGAATCATGGCTAGAATCAATCTTATCTCACAGTTGTAAGATCTGAAGAAAAGATGGGCTGCTAATATAAAAGGGTTTTCAGTACATTTAATCTCTTGGGATCACATCTTGCTACAGTGGCCAACATCTTGTTTTGTTGGTTTTTTTTTTCTGTCAATGATGTAATAAGCCTGCAGCAAAAAGCTCACAAAATGAACTCATTGTTTATATCCTCAATGACATCAGTATTTAGAGGTAATCATTGAATCAGTCCATGACCTGTAACTACAAAGCATAGTAAAGAGGAGTTGTATTATATATAATATAAATTGGAGATCTGAACTGCATTGTAGTTTTCAGTGTGTGGAGGAGATGGTGTCATGGTGAACATGGAAGGAATAGGCCTGCCTTGACCCTGTTTTGACTGTCAGGTGCTTGCCATATATGCACCAGGGCTGCTGTGTCCTGTTCCCCACGTGCGTTCCATGGTCTGCTGCTCCCGTTCTGCAGTTTATTGCCAAGAGGAGATGTGGGGTGATTTTAATTTGTAGGAGGAGTAGGCATGACATAATGGAGAGTTGACATTTGCTAAATGTTGGTGTGCACATGTTATGTGGTCTGGAGGTTATTGCTGACTTTCAAAGCAGAGTAATTAGCTATCATGAAGCAGAGAAATGAGCGTCTTTACTACAGGCAAGAAGTCACGAGTGCTTAAAGGCTTTTTAATGTGGACACATTCAGTGTAGTGGTAGAAGGCTTACACCTAAAATTTTGTACCAGAATTTGCATATTGTTCATGTATAGAATGTGATTGTATATATGAAGTCTTACAGATGTTTATGTTAGATAAATCTTACCTGTGCCCATTTTGAAATAATTGTTTTGCTTAACTATCATTTTAAGACCAATTTATCTAGGACAGGTGTGGAGGCAGAATAAATATGTGATTTGAAATCCTCTCTCCCCCCAGCTAAAATAAGTCTTTTAGCTTTTCTTGTTTCTGCAGGGCTTCATAAAGAATCACGTATTTGGAAGTTAACTACTTTAAATTTAATCTCCTAACATTTAGAATGAAGAAAATGAAAGTATGTAGTATTTCCAAAACTAACTAGAATGTCATATTACTATTACCCTTTCCCTTTTCTTTCAGACTCCATAGATTCTCAGTGTGGCAATCTGGAAAATGCATTATCTTAAGCCCCTGCTGAAGTGAAAACAGTTATCCAGGTAGGACTCCTTTGTGGTGACTCTTGCTCATTGTTTTCTGATACTGAATTAGGCTGTTGGTTGTTTTCTACAATCCTGAGCAATAAATAGATGTGTGTAGATTAGTATTAAAGACCAAGAATAATTTCATATCATGCTTAGTATTGATAAATAAAGCTGTGAAAGTGTTGTACCATTATGTGATATAAATATTGTGTGTTGTCTAATTGTGTATTGCTTTATTGTCTTGTAAAGACATCCTCTCTTTTGAGTCAAGAATGACTAAATTTTCTTATGTTATTTCATCATGTATGATAGTGGAGGTTTTGAAAAAATAGGAAAGTATTGCAAATACAGCCAACAGTTAGTGATGACTGACTTTGAAACATTGCATTATAAATTGTGTAACAAGTTTAGGTGTAGAGTAAAACTGCTTCAGAGCTACTAATTGTGTCTCAGAAAACACAGATATCCATTTATAAAACGAGCATAGCAAACCTTTATTACTTTAATAATGTATTGTTTGGTGGATTGAGCTTGGTTTAGCCAGTAAAACTGTTCTGAGAGGAACAATGTCGTTTCAGATATGAAATGCAGAGCTGCTGTTTCACAGACAACATGCCATGAATGCTATCTAAAGAAACAGATTTGACATTGCTAATTATACATGAGAGTGAAGTATATTTATTTCACACATCGATGTGACTGAATCAGAAGCTTCAACTGGCATATGGAGAGGGGTTTTTTGTGTTTTAGAAAACACCTTACAAGTTCAGCTGATAAAAAGCCTTGCTTATTTATCACTGTCTAGAAGAGCTGCAAAACAAGAATTGAATCTGGTCTAATTCTGAATCTAAAGAAACAGTCCTGAATTTCTTCACAGGTTTGACAGATATAGTAATGAAGACTTTCAGTGACTTAATAGATACTGTGATAGACGTTGTCAATGAATAGCTGTTCATGAGCAGTTAATTATCTCATTGTAATCTGGGTCATTTGGGAAGCTGTGAACACAGTTAACTTCTGTGTTAGGATTGCATTATAAGTGAAATGTGCATGTGGAAGGGGGAACGCCAAAGCTGCATCATTTTGAAACTAGCAAGCCTGGAGAAGTGACCAAAACGAACCACTCATTGAGCAGCTTGCTACCTAGTTAACGTGGATGAAGGCTAAAGCTTAACGAAGGTGTGAAATCTCGACTCTAAATCATATCTAAAAATCTTTGCTTCTCCCTTAATGCTTTCCCTCCTACCAGCCCAAGGCAGTTAGAGCTGCTCCCACCAGGACAAACAGCAGCCCTTTGTTAGCTGCCTTGCCTGGGGCACACCCTGTCCTCGCACTGCTGCTGCTCTCTTGCCATCTGGGAATCCCAGAGACCCTGAAAGGAGCCTTTTCCTGCCTAGTCTCCAAGGTTAACTGATTCAGTAAATCTGTGTTACCTCCAGTACACATCGAGCTAACCTGTGACTTCAGTCCCAGCATTTAATTTCCTATGGGGATGGGAACATCCGGTCTGGACCACAGAGCTTGTAGGCTTCTTATTCAAAGACTGGTTACTTCTCCAAGGATCCAAATCTATGACTTTAATAACATCAAGATTATACGTGCTAGAAGCTTTGTCTTGGTACTGAAATGACACTACAAGTACTACAACCCATCAAGTCTGAAAGGGCCCTGCTTGAGCTGCAGTGCGTGACTCCCTGCTTCAAAAGCTTGTGAGTGTTTGAAATATGATACAGAGAGTGACTTGGAGCACCTTCCAGCTGCCTCCACCAGTCTGAGCAAGGGTATCGAAATGGCAAGCAAACCTCAGAGGATAAAACTGTGAATGGCATGCTTTGAGCGAAGTGCTGAAGGGTGCCTTTGGTCCCCCATCTGACTGCTGTGAGAGTCATGTGTCTGTGCCGTGGGACCTGGCGAGACACCCTGGGTGCTTCCCAGGGAAGACTGGCTGGCTTCAAGAAATCTTAACGGTTAAAATGGAGAGCAAAAATCATGTGCAGCAGCTGAGTACTTAGGCAAGATAGAAGTCAGTTGTCCAGCAAACACATTTTTGGATTGAGTGGAGAAAAGACAGATGTTTTCCTTTGTTTAGAACCATGGCTACAACTTGCAAATGCAGATGGTTGAATGCTGCTGTAGTCTCCATCTGTTTAGAGATGCTGGAAGATGGTGGGCATGCTGGCAGCCAGACTGAGGGAGAAACTGTCACCGGAAATAGCAGATTTCTGAGCTGCAGCAGTGGAGGAAAACTGTCTTCCTGGGCAGTTAGATGTGCAAAGTTCGGCTGTGCCACGAAGGGAAGGATTCACAAGTCAGTTACTGGAGGAGGGAAGTTACAAGGGACAAGTTACAAGTGACTTACTGGGACTCAAATGACCACATCAATGACTGGAGAAAAGTTGAAAACTTTATTGTGCCAGCTGTAAAGGCTTTTGCTTCCCAGAAGCTATGGAAACTGCTTTCTAACACTATGTACTGTATTAAACATTATTTTAAGTCCTGATTTCATGCCTTTATTAATGAAGATAATGAAGATTCCTTCTCATTAGGGCCTTTCATTGAACTTGTTCACATTAATACATGAAGGCTATTAAATACCTTCATTTCCAAAGGAAAAAAAGCTTGTGATGGGAGCAGAAGGCTGTTAGAAACCAATACAGAAATTTGTCTCTAAAGAAAACTCTTCAGCTGACATGGCTGTGGAAGAAGAGTTTAAATATTTTAGGTACAGAAAGATATTCTATCAGAGTTGTAAAACATACTTTTTTCCAGATACTTGATTTTAAAAGTCATGTGCAGGCATTAATATGACAAATATTTGGTTTTTGTTAAAAAACAAGTCCACAAGTTCCACACAGCACGGGAGACTTAGGTAATACCTGTTAGGAAAGGTTTGCAAACTCAGTAACCTTTTCTCACAGTAGAAGCTGGCTGATCTGCTAATTGTGTTAAATAAGTAATAAAATACCAAGGGAACTTAAGAAATTTTGCCAAATGCTCTTTTTCTTTTCATATTTAGAGAAGAGTTGTGTGGGGTGTGAGTGACCCAAATCAGTACTGGTTGGTTACCATCACCTTAAATGACTGAAAAAAAGTACAGAGAAACATAATCAACGTGTAATATGAAGATGGGTCATCTCAACCCAGTAACTCTATACCAGAGAAGTGGTTCACTTCTGGCTCAACAAGCCAAAGGTGATGTTAGCTTTTTCTTATGGTCCAGAACTAAAGCATCCTGTAGGAAGATAGGTTTAGGTAAATGCTCTCTTTAACTGCTCTGTGAATAGAGGCAGACAGCAATCATAACACAGTGTTTAATTCTGTAGCTTTGTTGTGTAGGTGGACATGTGTAATCGCTGATGGCTGTTGAGTAAATGTCACTTCATTAATGTTGAATTTGTCTTTTACTTCTCAGACTTTCAGCTTTACCACACTATTTAATGAATTCCAGATAGCTGTTTTGACTTCCTATGGGTGATAGCTATTACACTCGAAAGAAAACAAGAGGCATTCTGGTTTCTTTTCCAAGGACTGAGCTCACTATTTTAAATGCTGCTGACTTACATCAGGGAGTTAAATGTCCCGCCTTATTAAATCACTTACTCTGTCTGCTCTAAAGCTTTCTTTAGCTTTGATATAGCATTAATATTTAAAATGTATGTATCAGTTCAATAGACACATGCATTACTTATCAAAACACTGAAGCTTATTAAAACAAACCTGCTGTCATCACAGGTGAGAGTCTAGAGTGACACATAGTGCCACGAGGTGTGTTGTACGTTTTCACAAGCTGGTTAATTGGAATGGTGGGTACTTCAGGAAGAAAAAACAAAAGTTGTGGATTCCTCATCCCTGTCAGTGTTAAAGGCTGGGTCTGATGAGGTTTTAAGTAACCTGATCTAGTGGGGGGTATCCCTGCCCCCAAAGCAGTGGAGTTGGAACTAGGTGATCTTTAAGATCCCTTCCAACCCAAACCATTCTATGATTCTATTAAAAAAACACCAATTTGGTAATATGAATGGAGTATCTCCAGATTCCTGACAAGAAAACGTACATGCACATTAATATGGTCTAAGACTAACAGACCATAGTAATAGGGAAGTAATAAGTAATTGGACCTTCTGTGTCTGTTCAGTGTGTTTGTATTAATCTACTGTGTCAGAGCAGCTACATGTTTTAATTGCAATTTCTTACATTTGCCCACATTGTGAAGATCTCAGTAATAAATTTAGCTATCCTCAGTTGTCTAAATGCAATCTCATCTTGTGTGTGATCCTTATGGTTAGACATTTGTTTAGCTGCTAATTTGCAGCTCATAAGGTCGCTCAGCAGTGGGATAAAAATAAGAGTGTGTCTTTCTTCTAGTGCCTGCACAGGCATGGTTGGAGTTGCTGTGGTCCATCTGCAGGATTCCAGCATGCTTCTGTTGCTCCTGGCTCCCAGGCTGCAAGAACAGTGTCCTCACTACAGAGGCCAGACATCTTCATCCCTGTCCGTGCACTGGGATGCTTCTCATTCACTGGCGGGTCAAATTCAAGTGCTGATTTTGGTGCCTTAGGTTTTAACTTTTATATTTTTCAAATACTGTATTGCCTAGTGTGTAACTCTGAAGTTTCTTGTAGCTCATTAGCTGCTCTCTTAGGCCAGATAGACATAACAAAGCTTCTCCGAGCTTGCTATTCGAGGACACTTAGATTGTCCTAAACCCAAAAGGTGTAAACTAAGGCCCCTAGAGAGGTGGAGAAATTGAAGAAATTACATCATTAGCTAAGGTTTTAGTTGGTGAATTTATGCTCCATTTTGGGGTCCATCTTGACAGTAGCCTCTGGCTCCCAGGGTGTACCTTTGAAGGCCTTTCAAATAAATACCTACCTTTATTCCCTTATCTCCTGTCTAGTCTCTGTTTTAGGTGGCCTCTTAAAGCATGTGTTCCCCTTATTTTTAAGCGTGCATTTGAGAGGACAGTGAGCCAAGGGTTAACCTTCCCTTTGTGCCCTCTAATTAGTGCGGGCCTCACAACCCATGTGCTGGCCATCACACCTGAATGAAAAGCATACTGTCACCTTCTTCCTTTCTCAAGCAGGGCTAGGTTTTGATTCTGATTTAACAACTGTTAATGTCTCTCTACTGTTGTTCCTTATATCATTTCCTGAATAGTGGAGATTAGGAGACCATCTGTCTTCCTCTGTATATATTTTGCTGCCTTTAGAAAGAAATAGATCTCTCTGTAGTTCTTGGAACACTTTTTAGAGGCATTAAATAATATATTGTTCTGAATTAGTAAGTAATAATATGACCTTTTCTTCTTGAAAACTCATTCTTGAGTAGTGTGCCAAGATGTTATCTCCTCACTTGAATGCTTGACTAGTGATCTGAGATTTGATATGGGTGTGTGTGACAGGCACACATAGCCTGCCTTTCCAATGGAGAAGTAAGAACATGCCGCAGCCTGACTGAAAGCCTAATGTCTAATTACCTTGTGCTAAATCCTGTGATGTTTTTTACTATGTTACAATAGGAAAGATAATCCAAAATCCAGTGTTCACATGTTGCAGATCCACTCACAAATCTAGAAACTAGAAGTTACAAACACATAGGAAACTTTGTAGTTATCTTTGTAGTCAGATAATTCTTTTTCAGGGGGATTGGATGTTTCTACAAAGGAACTCTTTCTCATATGCATGTCTACGATACATCAAAATTCTTTCATAATGTATGTTTTAAGTACAAGACAGTCCTCACTGCAAGGAGACTCAATGTGTGTGGGTGTGTGTGTGCCTCTGCAGCTGGTACCAAGGGAAACATTTGACCTTAAGTTTCAGATGATTGTTGCATCAAACCTCTCTCACCGATGAGTCTGCCCCACCTTCCTCTTCAGTGAAACCTTTCTTACGCTGGGGAAAAAAGCAAGAAGAGTGATGAAGTGCAGAAAGGAAAATGTCAGATGCTTGCCATTCTTTTAGTAGAATCAGCACATTTTCGGAGAATTTCCTGAACTTCTGCTGGAGGAAAACAGGGAAGTAGTCCTGGAAATACTGAAGCTAAAGGAAAAGCTCAACTAATCCACTGTATCTTACAGGAATTTTGTAACAAAAGGTGGATGGTAAAAACTTAAATAAAAGCCTCTTTCTAATGGGTCAAGGGATGAGGTATTCGGGTTGCCAGGTAAGGAACTGGCTTCAGCCCTGACATGAATTGATGCAGTGGTACCACTGCCTAGGGCAGTGGTTCCCAATCAGTAAGTTGCATTGTCATGGGGCATAGTGTTTGTTCTGTGTTTCCTTTTCTTTGTTAGACAATGCTGAAGAGAGAACAAACAGTATTGTCAGGCTGGCTTGGACTTCTCCTTGTAGTAGTTCCATAATTGATGCTGAGACGTTTCCTCCGTGAGCTAAACTGGGCTGTGTTCTGGCAGTCAAGGTTAGGCAGATTTCTTTTTCTGTTGCTGATGTCTTATCAGAGGGTTCCCGATCTGACCTATTTTCATGGCAGTCTTTGGCTTGTGACTTGGCATGGGATTGAACCACTCCCAGAATGTCCTATGTAGTTTTACAAACTTGGAATTAAATATGAAAGAAGAACCTCACCAATAAAAACTGCAAGTTTGTGTTACTATCAGCCTGAAGCCTAGCATAAAATACTATATCTGAGATCCCCTAGTCATATTTCCAAGACAGTATTTCAGAAAGTATTTTTTCAAAATAATATACTAAAAAATGGCTGTGCTACTTGGGACACAGCATTTCTTTGCTGTCATTGCAGTAACATAGCAAAATAATTCAGGCTGCCTGGAAATTGGCCGGGATGAGTGTAGGAGAGTAATCAGAATATCTGAAGGGGAATTCTGTAAATTGTTTGTGGGTGCAGCTTGGAAGAAGCAAAAGACACAAAGCCAAGAGTATTTTGAGATGGGTGCAGTTCTTAATATCTGTGTGTTTTCTGAGTGCTCTAAGTTAGTTTTGTACAGACAGCTTTTCCTTTTGTATGCTTTTCGGTGCTTACAGTATTTCTGAAGAGTTCAGTTGCCTTTTTTAATGCTTACCTTAAGGGAAAGACCTTTTGTGATACAAATTAATCTTGGTAACTTTATTCCACTTTAAGGTAAGTTTCTGCAAAAATGAATAACGTTTCAAGAAATTTGTGTATTTACAATTTTATAACATTTAGAGAAATGAAAACCAGTTCAAGTAGATTTCATCCTCCAGTTTATCTACTTTTGTATCAGATTGCTGAATGTCAAAATTTTATTGTCAGGGGGCCTACATATTGTATTGTTGTAGGTTTGTATTTTGCTATCTAACACTATGGGAAAACAATCAAAATTGTGTACAAACAGTTAATTGAAATTTATCTTAGCAGTATCCAATAATTCCCTTTCTGCATGTGGTGGATAGAAATGCAGCTAAAGTTGAGAGGAGTATTCCCACTTCATGGTACAAGGGAGATCAGCTGGTGGGTTATGAGGAGGCTGCACGGGGGCCTTCAGAAGAAGCAGAAATCCATTTGGCACTTCGAGATGAAAAATGTTTAAAGACTTGAGGGGGAGTTGCAACAAAACTGTGAAAGCGGTCATTTGAGTTTGGCATCTGCTGCTAAGGATGTGTCTCAGTTTGCTGAGATTAGTAGGATAGGTCAAGTAAAATGTGTCTGCTTACTCTCAGCAGGGCTAAATGGGAGGTCTTTTATGGTATCTTTCAGCACACCTTTTTTCAAACCTGTCTGAATTATGCAGTCATATGTCTAGAATATACTGTAAATCAGATCTGTGGACTCCCATAGTGAATAAAAGAGTGTGCTGTTTTGATGACAGAGTTAAAAAGCACTGGTATTCTATTATAAGCAGATGAACTAAAATGGTAGGAAAATGCTGTGGTATGATATAAACAAGCTCAAAATGGATTGTAATGCTGTCTTGCAGCTACTGTGCTCTGTGCTTTGCTAAGAGAATAAAGCTAAGAAAAATACAGGTTGAGATTAATTTACATAAACTGTATGGCTCAGACACAAGTTTTATTCTTGTTCTGAAAAAGTTTCCATGGGTTTAACCACAATAGTTTTTCAAGGGATAGGGATATATCTTTGAATGTCAAACAAGTTGAAAAGCTGGTATGCCTGAAAGACTGTCTGCTCTTTCAAATTATAAAGGTTAGTCTGATAGAATGTGTTATTCCTGGAACTGTTCATGTCTAACCAATTGTCTTAGACCTTCATGATTGCTGTAGTTTTTCTGGTTAATGATGTGAGGGCAAAAGTGGTGATTTGAACCTTTCACCAGCAAAGCTGTTTTTGACTCCTCCTGCCTGAGATGAAGATAGTAAGGGTTGTAGCAAATGAAGAGCCCGTTGAGCATACTAGATATCGTGTTGTTTGTGGTAAGATGATCTGCTTTGTGTGTGCAGAATGCTAGGAGTGCAGATCATAGGACTGGCTGGTTGCATGGAGACCAAATAACCTGAGCTCTTTTTGTGAGTACTGCACAAGAGGTGTGCTTTCTGCAGAGGCAGCATGAAATTATGAGAATTGAGGTGATGGGTCTAAGACATTTATGAAAAGACACTCAGTGAAGTTTATTCTTGGCAAAGTTTGTCCTGCTGTGGTTTTGCTTTCTGTGGTGTAATTATTCAGGGGTATTGCCTGACAGATGGTTATATCCTAGAGTTGTATCAGAATGATGTTATTTGCTTGACAGTTATTGTTCTCTTAAGAACGTGGGACAGGAAAGGACCTGCCTATTCATCAAGTTTATTTTCATGCTCTTGTAGGCTTTATGTCATACAGACATAGACATATGGAGTGCTGTCTTCAAAACAGCTGAGCCTTTTCCCCTCACTATTTTAATTAGAAGCTTCTTCCAGTGCTAAATTCCTCATCATGATGAAGCTGCTTACAGTGTTCAACCTAAATTTATTCATTATCAGTTGGTAACAATCTTGTGCCAAGATTGTCCTTTTATTTTAAATAGATTTTTCTTACTGTTTTAAAATTATTTCAGTGTGTTTATACACAGCCCTTGCTTTTCTGCTCAGCTTTATTTTTCTTAGGCTAAGGCCAAGTCCTTGCAGCCTCCCTCAGTTCTGTTGAAAGTAGAGCTAAATGAAGGAGTGGGTAGTTGGAGACTTTTCAGCTTTCACGTAGCAGGTTTTTCCAGTTCCCTGAGAAGGGTGTGTCTTATTCTTTGTACTATTGCTGATAAAAGAAGTGAATAGTAGCTTCCTTGTTATTGCAGTGCACCAACAGAAACACAGAAAATTTTGTATTTTAAACTCTCTGAAAATTGTCTTCAAGTAGCAAGATTGTTGAAACAGTAGAGATTCATGGCGTATCCTCTGATTTAGGAATGCAGGCAATCCTATGAAAGTGGTGTTGAAAGACAGGCAGGTGTTTGATTGCTTCAAGTGCGTGGGTTCCATTTCATGGTTTTTGTGTTTTTCCTTAGGCTGTTAAATGTTCAGATCAGTATTCTGTGGCTGATCTGTGCACAGACAAATTCTTTGTGAATTTTTAATGACTTACTGCTAAAATATGTGATCAAAGAAAAATCAGACCTGTTACAAAGGAATCAAAAACTGGAATTATGTTTAAATATTTTTCTGACTAATATTTTTATAAACACTTGCTACTTTTAAGACTCTTAGTAAATCAGTGTGCTCTTCAGATATTTATAGTCGAAAGAAATTCATGGAAGATGTAAAAGGTAGATACATTTTTAGGAATTTAGCTACTAAATTTTAAGAAAAAATAATTTTAAAAAGCTTCAGTGGGAAGAGAAGACCTGACCTACTTTCTTCCCATTTAAAATCCTAAAGGCTGTTGTGTTGGAAAAAATAAAGCAAATACAGTTTAAACTACAGTGGAAGGTTTTATGTCCCAGGTTTAACAAAGAATGTAAGCCTTGAAGTGTTCAACACCGTAGCTCATAATGATCAGGCTCCTGGCTAAGAAAGTATGGAGGCAGGTATTTAAGGACCATATGATGATGAGATTCTGATTTCCTAATTAGAATTTGAAATCTGTAATGTGGGGCACTGGTACAGTGAAGCTGATTGATAGGAAAACAGGGTATACCTTAGACATTCGTATAACCCTTACATTTATCAGAAAATTAATCCCATACCCCTTTCTGCAGTTTTCTCTTAGGAAGATGCTTTTGGTACCCATCTTATATGTAGTAGACTAGCAGTTAATTAGCTGATCAGTCCAAGAAGTAGGAGGCCTTGTTCCTAGGTCTGTCTCAACCTGAGGGGTTTCAAGCCCACGTTTTTCTCTTCTTCTGAGTGGCATAAGCCAGTGGCCATCTAACCACCAGACTACAGATTCAGACTTCTTTCCCACTTCTTGCCCACTGTCTTGAATCCATCAATGTGCATTTCTGACTGTGTTCTAGAATCACCAAATTGTTCAGGTTAGAAAAGACTTCTGTGATCATTGAGTCCAACCATTAATCCAGCACCACCATGCTCACCAAAAACAATGTCCCCAAGTGCCATGGCCAACTTCCTCAGGGAGGATATGGCAGTCCTGTGCGAAGTATCCTGCAGGCTGATGTGCCAGGTATTGTCTTGAAACACGGATTCAATTCTTCTTTCTTTTCCAGGAAAGCAAATTCTGCCACTGGGGAGCATGAGAATCAACATCTAAACAATCTGGTTTTATTCTAATTTAATATTCTTAGCAGTTGTTTGAGTACTGTTTTCTACATAATGTTTGACCAGAAAATTTTTGAACAACCTGAGATATGGTAATAAAGAAATGGAATAGTAATGCTGTAATAATAGTAATGCATAGTAATGGCTGTCATTGATCATATCATTTCTGGGCCTGAAATTTGAGTTGTTTCAATTCAGGGCTTCTTTTTTTTAAAAAAAGCACTTCTAGGTATCTTTTTTTTTTAAAGACAGACATTATGATTTTGAATCTTGACACAGGAAAACAAATGGGAATTTATAGCTGTTATGGTTTAAAATAAATAAAAGATATTTTCTATATTTGCAGGCTACACTGGAAAATCCAAGTGTGAATTTACTTGCAAAGTTAAATAATTTATTTTCTTTTTTTTTCCTAAGTGGTGACAAAACACTTCTGCAAAAAAAAATTGTACTCTGTTCAGTTAAAGAAGGCAAGATTACAGTGAATGCAAGACCTTAGAAGGGGGCAACCTAGCTGGGAAACTTAGTGTTAAACTTCAAAATAATTCAAAAATTTGTCTTCTCATTTTTCTATGTTGTTTTGGTTCCCTGTGTGATAACCCTCAGAAGTTAGGCTTCTACCTGGGAAAAGTTGTAATAGAATGAAATTTAGTCCATTTTGGCTCTTAAGGAGTTGCTTAGCTTGAAAGTGAAAAAGAATGGGAAGAATTTTCCTCAGTGAAAATAATTAAAATAATCATGCTAAGTGTTGCTTTTCAGCTCCAACCTGCTAAACCTTCTGTGTTTCTCAGTGTGAAAGATGGTTGCCTTCATGCATGAATGACTTCTTTAAAAATACAATTCCTGGGTGCTATGAAGAAGAATTAATGAAAAAAACATGTTGAACACTGGTATGGTTGCACACTTTTGGGGCTGGCTGTAAAGCAGAAGGAAACAATGTGTGCCGAGACCACCATTATGGGATTGGTTTTTGTGTCCTGTATTGTCTGGAATATGAAGAAAGGGCAGTCCATACATCTGATCTGCAAGACATCTTACCTTAAAGTGGTTTAGTTTTCATAGCTGGCACAGTTCACAGCAAGGAGCACATGTGCAGTGTCTGAGATACCTCAACACGACAGCTTCTGCCAAATTTCACTCATGTTTCCAAATGTAATATTATGCTTATGTCCTATCGTGTCTCTGGCACTGAATTAAAATAGCACCTGTTAATATTAAGAATAAATGAGGTTACTCTAATGTTAAGGATAAAGAGGTTTTGGTGAAAGAAAATTGGATATGAGATTTAGATTTCCTGCCTAATTAAATATTTCAAGTGGTGGTGTTCTACTTCAGTTTTATTTAGAAGTCAGAAAGCAATATTATGATGTTAGCACACACCTTTTTACTGAAGTCTTCTTTCACGAGCTGGTATTTGCTGACACTCAGTTCAAATGCTTTTAAGGAATGATCTGAAACACTCGAACATCATTTTTGTTTTTGAGATAAGTGGGTTTTTTTCGGAAGCTTGTTATTCCTCTGCATGTTGGCTGATTCTCATTTGCATTTAAATCAGCTTTAGCAGAGTTGTGTAGCTTATTGGTGTTCCTCTTCAGTCTGACAGCTGAAGGATAGCAGATGTAAGTATGAACATTAGGCTAAGGCTTGCATTACACAGCCAACAGTCATTTGTTCTGGTACTCCGGAGTAGAAAGTTAAAACACAAATTTCTTTCTGCCTCAACCAGTGAAGATTGCTGAGTTTTTTGGGTTTAATTCTGCTTTTGAATAGCACTGAAATTACTAAAAGCGGTGAACATCTGTACTGTGGATTTTACTGCTCTGGGTAAAGAAGGGTAATGCTATTGATGCGCAGCTGTTTTTCTAACACAATAGCTGTCCTTCAGGGTATTGTTTCAAAATAATGTGTTTTCTTTAAGACTGAAGAATATCTTGAAAAAAAGATCTGTTCTGGACTCTATAACTGAATTTCTATGAAGAGCAGTAGATAAAGGACCATGATCATCTAAGCACTGTTCTGTTTGTAGCAGGAAGAAAGAAGTGGGGGCAAGAAGATGATAGTACCTTTATTAGGTTGGCAAGGAGATGACTCAGGAAGAGAATCCTCTCTATTGCTGCTCAGAATGAACGGTGTGTGGCTCCTTGGATGGGAAAGCAGGGGTAGCTGGTTGTCAAGGACCAAGAGATCCAAAGGGATCTTAAGTTGGGCAGTGTCTACCTTGCACTGAGAAATGTGATTAACATGACAGATTCTCCAGAAGATTAATTGTGGAGGAAGTTGTCTGGGAAGAACTGAGGTAATGCAGGAGAGCTAGTTGTGTTCCTTGATATGACAGTTCAATACTTTCGTCTCCTAATATCCATAATGAAAAGCACTTGAAACTATTAGACAAGGAGCAGAAGAGCTAGTGATTTTAGTTGAAGAACATTGTTTTAGAGGTTCTTGTGAATGTGCATTGCTTTTAGTGGAATTAATGGAGTAGAAAAAACCTGCCTTCCAGATTTTATGTGATGATAGAAGTACCTTTATCATCTTCTTGGAAAACCAGGCTTACTTCTGTTTGATGTACTTGTGCCTGGGTGTGTCTCGTTCAAATGTCAGTCCTAACTTAGAAGCTACAGAGGCATCCTCCTCAATAAATCATTACTTGAAGGTAACACACACTAGGATTTTTTTTTTAATTGAAGTGGATATTTTTGGACAGATACTATTTTAAGATTGTTTTAATGGAAGGGCTTCCTTTTCCTATTTTTTTCAGTTGCTCACTCACTAGTGACAATAGCAGATGAAAGCATTGCATTAGTTGATCTGTTGGGGTACAGAAGAAATAAGAAGGTAATGAATTGTAGTTTGTTTAGAGGGAAGTAAAGCCCCTTGTTTTTTATTTACCATGTTGTTAAGATCAATGAAAAGCTTAAAAACAGTATTAGTAATAATAATATTAATAATTATTATTATATTTTTGTGTACAAACCTAAGTTTAATTGAGAAAGGCTGAATTAATTGTGTGTTGTTTTCCTGGATCAGCACTAGCAGTTTCACCTTTTTATGTGTTTGGGATGCAGATTGCACAATAATTTGTTCAAGACTGGATTTTATATGTTGCCATTTTAAGATTAATTATTCTGACATAGTGTCACTAGCTAAAACTGTGATTGCATCAATTACAAAAATGTAAATTAAATTTTTCATTGCTTTCAATGTCTGAACATATACTGTGAACTTTTTAAAAAATAGTGTTAAATTGCATTGGGAAGTATTTTGTTAGTGTTTTTACTGGTTTTCAAGTACATTTTTGGAAACACTCGTCATTTTAAAAAGTACATTGCTTTCTTGAATATTACAGTTCATAATATAATGTCATTACCAGTTCTAAAATTCCTTTTATGTTCTTTCATGATTTTCTGTGAATGATACCATTGTTCTGTCACTCACTTGAGCTCATAAACAGGAAAATATTTTCCAAATTCAGCATCATGTCAAGGTTATATTTAATTCTTAGTCATTTCAAATCCTGTAGTACTATCTGTAGGATATATCCTCTCTTATGGAATAATATGGCATAATCTCTTTTGTCAGGTGCTGCAATGTATTCTCTGTTCAGGTAATACCCAGCATCTGGTTGTGCTTCTCTCTAAAGCACAATTCTGCTGCAAAATTTTACAAGACTGTTGATTGTATTGTATAATTATTTTTTTTTATTCTGCAGAATCCCTCTTTCTAGGTGAGTTCTATACAGGGTACCAGACCTCCCTTCAAAGGCCTTCCCTTGTCTGCTCCTGTCCTGCCTGTCGTTAAGTCACCAGTAATCTGCTGATACATAGGGGTCCGGCTCCAGTCAGCCCTTAGTGACTGCCTTCAAATCTTCACGTGAATGTCTTGAAGCTTTTTCTCACAGAATATCCTAAACCAGAAGGCAGCTTGACTCCAGATTGGTGGTGACTTGTTTTCTGCAGTGGGGTGCTGAGGGGAGATCTCTGCCCCTGTTGTGTGGAGCAGTCCCTCAGTCAGGGCACAGAGCTGACTGCTCAGAGCATGCAGGTACTTTGGATTCCAAGTAACCCTGCACTGTAACTTGTAGACATACCTTAGTTTCATAGCTGCAATTAAAACTCTTTTAGCTTTTCAAAGGTGGGTGGTGTGTAGTTTATTTGCCTTGAATTAGATCTTAATCACAAGTAAAGTTCTGAAGGAGCTGTCTTGAAACTGTTGACCAAATACACAATGTGTCCTACCCAAATCTTTCCTACTGGGATCTAAAGTCACAAGCTGGAGTGTTAGTTACAGATGCTAAGGGCTTAAGTGCCTAAATGTTTTCTTATATAAAACATAACTACTTTAGCAATACAAGCAACTTGCAAATTGAAATCAATGTGCTTTTTTCAAATAGGCAGGTTGATCAGGTGCAGAGAAAATAAATAAAGACATGACTGTACTAGAAACTGTGATTATTTAAGGCCCAAGAAATGTTACAAAAAACAAACACAGGAATCTCCTACTTGTTTTTGAACAGTCATATAAAAATATATGGTTGTTGAATTTTTTTAGTGTGTATGAACTTCTACCAGTTTATACAGGAACTGGTCACAAATCTAACGTAGGTAAGTGTGTAGGACAGATGGAAGAAGATGGATGTAGAGAAAGGCAGAAACAGCCACATTTCTGTGTCTCTGTTAATAAATTGGCAAAGACGAGACATTCCAGTTCAAAACAGAATGAAAATGGATCCAAGTACATGTACAGACTTATTTTGTATCATGATGTCTGTATATTAATAGAATTCAGAGAAAAGAAGGCAAACTCAATTTGCTAATTTTAGTGAATAGATTTATTCATCTTCCTACTGAGTAATTGCAGAAGGCATTTTTCATTTTAATGAGTATTCTGAATTCTTTATCTCTTGGTTTTCTCTGTTTCCCATTAGAAACTTGCTGTCTTAAATGTCTTTCTTAGCACTTTTGTCAATATTGTATTTATTTCTAGATCAGTTAAGAAGTAATTGTAATGTGCCACTTGACTTGCTTAAGGAGGTATTGAATTTGAAGGACTTTATTATATGATGGAGAGTTGTGGTTTAATATACAAACTTACTAAAATCTTCTTTCCTAAATGGGAAAAACAGCTTATAGAAAGTGTCAAATGGTAGCTCTAGGATTTTAAGTTAGATAGATCTTATGTGTGTCAGAACTTGGTTTGTTTCAAAATAACTATTTCCTTGTTATGACATGAATAAAAGGTACTCTGGAGAGACAGCTTTTTGTAATATATCATCTTGGCTGCTCCATTCTAGAGTGTTCACAAGCTACAGGTAAAGGTCTTGTGTTTTCTTTGCCATATTCAACAGATGTGTCAGGGAAAACAGACATCTCTGCTTAAACGTAGTACTAAAATACTGGGTGTTTATATGTTTATTTCATAGCTGATGACTGATTGTGACAACCTGCATGTTGTTATTCACATCACAGTGATCTGCTTGTGATCACTTTCATATGTAGTTTGGAGCTACTGCACTTGGCACTGTGATGCCATCTCTCATCCTGCTGTAAATGGTTTTGTTTCACTTTTATCTGGGATAAGCCCAGAAAAATGTGTATATGCACATCTTAGGCTTTACAAACTCTGTTTTCTTTTAACATATGTTACTATGAAAACTTGTTTTTGAATTGCACTATGAAGAAAATGCCCACTTTTGAGGTTTAGGTGACAGGAAAATGCTTGGCTTAAAAAATTGAGAGACCAGGGTAACTCTGCAGCAGGGTGGTGAGGCTATGGATTCATTCTTTTTCCCTAAACAAGAAAGACAAAAGAGATACAGCATCTTGTAATCAGAAGTAGAGCATGTGTCCCCGTTCCATCACCCACTGCGAGTCTCATGATGAGATGGGTGTTGAATTCTGTGACCCAGTTGTTGTGTATGGGCAGGTTGTGCCCTGCCCCCCTGCATACTTACTGAAATGCTGCAATGTTTCTGAGCTTCTGTACAGACAGAATAGAAATTGAAAAATCTACAGCCTGTTTCTAAAATCCTGGGCAAAATTGTTTCCCACCAAAATTTTGTAAATGCTTGAACATTTGCTTCTTTTCTTGGACTGATGTCATTGTAAATCTTTGGGGATATTTAGCCACTGGAATAAAAAGAGAGGTAACAGGGAATGTCATGAAATGGCTTCTCCATTAAAAGTGAAAAAGAAGTAAAGAAACTAATTTTGGTTTGAAGTAGAGGTGCTTGAAGGAGGACATGGAAGATAATTATAAATAGTGGGAGGAAATTAATAGCAAATTATTTATTCACGATTTCAAGAATTTGGGGTACTGAACACAATGCAAAAAAAAAATGCTTTACACTTGAGATAAGTTATAGAACTTATTTTCACAACATATTGTGAAGAGTCAAAACAAAAAAATGGGTTCAACAAGGAGCTTTACAAATCTGTCAGTGTTAGTGGTGATAATCCAGAGTGAGTCTGACCCAAGTGGATACTGTGCTGCTGATTGGTGGGGGAGGAAATAATTTTTACTTGTGTCATCTTCAGTGTGTAGTTGATAGTCTGTGCTGCCTCTCCTGAAGATAGGATTCTGTACTTTGTGGACTGTCACTGTGGTTAACTATTGAGTGGTTTGGGGTGTTTCCTTAGTTACTGTTTGCATCTCCTATTTGAAGTTGGCTGAAGAGCAGGAAGGTGGTGTCATGCCTTTGCCAGCAGTGGGGGAATGTGAGTTGGTGGGCTTGCATCACCAGACGATTTTAGATTATCAATGACTTGCTTTCATGTTGAGGACACAAAGCTGACTTTCTGTCTGTGTGCGCATCATTCACAAGTGGATCAAAAAGCAGCACAACAGAGATAGAGTAGTGGTGGCAGTGGTTGCAGATATATTTTGGATTAGTAGAAATTGGGTTGAAATGAAGTGGCTGAAAATAAGTGCTAGATATTGATAATTTTATACTAAAATACAAGTCAGTTACTTTCCCAAGTCTTTTGTTTTGCTAAACTTCTTTTCCATAAAGTATCACACCAAAGTGGTCTAAGAACAATTGAGATCAAGCATTTCCAAGTGGAATGGAATGGAAAAGTCTATTATTGCCGGGTTCCAATTTATCCTGCTAGGACTGAAAAGATAGCTGTAGAGTATGGAAGAGGGTGGCAAGGTTTTGCTCAGCCTTTCTTCCATACATGCCATGTGATGGGAATCGGGACAGGTGATTCCCAGGAAAGACCAGTAATCGTTGTTTTATTAGCTGTGGTTCAGACTTGATGGTTCCTAATGAGTGCCTAAACAGACAGTGTGGGTGTCTTACACTCACTAAAATAGTATTTTAAGTATTGGTTTAAGAAATTTTCATTCCTACAGGCCAATTATACCACCACTGATTTGTCGTTGATTTGTGACAAATGAACTTGACCTGAATGATAGCTGAGTCTGTCTGCACAACCAAATAAAACTACATAGATGAAAACATTTAGGAAGTGTGGAGAAGTCTGGTGGGATCACTGGGTGAGGCGTACCTTTTTTAGGATCTCAACAGAACATTTTATGGTGGTTCTATCAAGTGCTAAAGCAACTCTTGTTATATCATTACCTGAATTACATGAAATACAGAAGATTGGGACAGCTGCTTCTAAGGTACTAAGCAAAGTTATAGCCCCCAAAATACTGGAATATACCTGTGTGTTAAAGACAAATTGAGCAAAGGAGTATTTTAATACCTGGCATAGCAGTGAGAAGGAAAAAGGGAGACTTCTTTTCAATATTTAACGTCTGTATCTATTTTATAAGGGTGATAGTTCAGCATGTAAAATGCTTATTTGTTTCTGAGTGTACTTGAGATTATCCTGCAATATAAACATGGTGGTGACAGGAAAATCTAGTTCTTTTTGAGTAGCCTGTCCTCAATGCAATGTAGGAATCTCTTATTGCAGCTGAATTCTAAACTTCCTGATTCAGCAGAAGCATTGTTGGCTTAGTGGGGAGATACTTGATTCGTAATAAACCAACCATCAGTTCTGTTTTCATTCTGCTCTATCTTCAAAATAAAATAAAAATGCAGTGGAACATATGAATGTGGTTGAATGTAGGAGTAAAAGACATACAGTGATTCTGTTCATACCAGATACTTCTGATAACTGGGAAGTTTTATCATTTTGGGGGGAGGGGCAAAGTGGCAAGATATTTGTTCATTTTTGTGATGTTTTTAGAGAATTATTTAAAACAGAAAAAATGTAATACAGAATTATTTTAAACAGGAACATGATACAATTATTTTAGGAATCGTTTGTCAGTAGATTTGTAGACGTTTCTGTCCCGTGTTTATATAAGTAGTCTGATCCTGTCTTTAGGATGTAAACTGATCTGTCTACTTGTGGAACTAGAAGTGATGCCTTTTATTTCTCCCACAGTTAACTCTGAAAGCATTTTAAGGATGTGGATAATTTTGCTCTTCTCAGAGAGGCTGACAATTTTTTTTTTTACTTAGCATCAGCAATTGATTGGAAAACAAAATGCTTTCATATGCATCTTTGAAGCCAGGAGTGAACAAGTATGTTTCCTTCCTTTCTAGAGAATTCAGGCTTCCGCTGTTGGTATTAAAATATGGAAAATATAGCTTGAATGGAAACTCAGAACAGGTCATGGTTTTGTCTTGCTATTACACTCTGATAATTTAAAAAATAAAGTATTTCTTGTTTAGATCATGTGAACTTGCTGAACACAGTAATACATTTTGGTCCCCAGAAGGTGCTTGGTAGGGTATTCCAAAAGCTCTTAAAACCAGGGGACTTCTTAATTTTACTTCTTTGAAGTTTCTCTTGCAAATTCCCATCCTGTGATGGGAATGGGGACCACAGTAGGATTCCTTGGGGAGCCTCTGCTTCTCTGTTTGGTACATGGTGAATTAAAGAGCTTTTGAAATAATAGCGTAGAGTACATTCAGTTTCTTAGTATTTTCCTGCATGGTTTTTTTCGATGTGTAAATCCAGTGTTGCTCCCTCAGGTCATCATTAACTTGTTTGTGTATTTGGATTAACTAACTTGGCAGCCTCCCAGCACCTCCTGTAGATTAATAAGAGCAAGTTTCACCTTGGTTTTTTTTGGTCCTTTCATGACTTTACATGTGACATTCTTTCTGCTGATTGTCCATGACTTGTGTTTTCTGAGCTGCTATTTTAAAGAACGTGGTTTCTTGAAAGTGAGGAGAACAAATCAGGCAGCTCAGTTTATTGTGCCTAAACAAACCCTGATATAGATCTCCCTCTCCCTCGGGTGTCAGGTTGGATTCTGTCTTCTCTCCTGGAAATACAGGGGGAAAAAAAAGTGTTTCCTCCTTCAGTTTGGAAAGATTTTCTTTTCTAGTGCAAGGAGAGCTGTGGAGACTGTGAGACTTACACTAAAGTTTTGGAATATCTGTGTATTGTTTAGGAGTGGGCCAGGGAAATTTTGTCTTTTTATGTTTCAGACTGTGCTGTGTTTCATGTATTCTGCTGATCTGGTTTTTCATCCATGGCCTGCCAAAAATATATGAGCTGAGAAGGCCCTTAAGGATATGTAGCAGAGCCGGTAGTGCCAGTTTTTGTGGGGTCCAAGTGTAGTGCCCTCTTGCTGTTGTCTCTGTAAATGGCGGTAAATGACTGCTGCTGGTTACTGAGCATCGGCCACAAGGATTTGTGCAGGGCTTCAGAAAGCCCCAGTTTGTTCCACTCCTGAGCCATGGAGGTGTTGATCACTTGCCATGATAATGTAGGTGGATTTTGTATTATGACTGCTGGAAGCTGTTTCTTCACAATGAAATTTGAAAGAGTATCAGAAGAATAGTTGTCAAGTGCTCTAAAATGAAGCAGTTCTGAGATTTGCACTTACAGCTTGAGTTAATTTTGCATAACTGTTTTGATGGTCCTACATGACACAACATGCTCTTTAAACAGATGTCTCAATCTCAGTTATTGTGCAAGTTGTAAGACTATAATAAGGCCAGGTTATTACAGCTATGGCAAAAGGTTGCGGGAAAGGGAAGGTCAGCAATCGTTATGGCATTGGAAACTGGAATGGAGAGATACATCATGCTCCTGCCTCTGCAGCTGGGGTGTTCTAATGAGTTTAATCACTGTTTAATTAGTGTTGCTAGGTAATTAAAATTTTTCAAGAGATGCTGTTAAATAGATGTATTTGAGTTTGAGTTTCCAGTGTGTGTCCTTGGAAGCTGGCTTCCAAATATCCTCTCTGTCTGTTCCACAGAGGCTTAAGTTCACTGTACCTGTGGTGTTGCACATATAGGTGTTCATTAAGCTGTCCTTAAATGTTAGATCATCTCAAAAAGGGTAGTAGAGATTAATCAGTGCTCCTGACCTAAGCCTATCTGTGCCTTCTCTTTGAACTTGGGGATTAAGTACAGTGCTACTTTCTTGCGTGAATATTTTAGAAATGTGTGAAAACTGTAAAACTCCAATATAGTACAGAGAACTTATGTAAGTCAAATTGTTTTGTAATAACCAGATTTTACAACAATTTGTTAGCATTTACTTGAAAATAAATTTCTAGATTCTTATTTGCCCTGAAACATCTTAACCTTTTCTTAAGACATTCATTCCTTTTTGTTAATGACACTTTTTTCTTACAGAGCTATACAATGTACTTCCATACATTTTTATATAAGCAGTTGGATAGCTTCATGTGAATTTTCTTTTTTTTTACTTTACTGATAAGAGCAAAGGGAAACTTAATTTTTTAATATAATAATATTTTTGCCCTTAATTTCAGTGGAAGTAGCCAGTAAGTCATTGTTGAATTGGAAGTATAAAGAATATAATAAATAATTTTATATTTCAATTAAAATTCAGATATGCATTCCTATGATGACACTTACCAGTAAATATGAATATAGTTTCATTAAAAAAATTAAATACTACCTCCATGATAATTTAGAGGAATACATAAAATCTGCCATCTTTGGAGAAAGTAGAACAAGCAGATCTTCCTGGCATGCTTACTTTTTCATTTGTATACAGGAAAATGAAAACAACCATTCCTGTGTTGAAGTTCTACTCGGATCACTTGGATTTTGGGCTAGTTATTGAATTGAGCTAGTTGAATAATTTGAAATCAAGGAAATATTCTCTGCATATGTAAAAAGGCTGTGATACTATCCAGGGTAGTACTTCAGAAAACTCTGTCCATTGGAACCTATTTTAATATCTTCTATTGTTAGACTTCGAAATTTAGACAATTCTATTGTATGAATATTTCTAAAGGTTCTTACCTTTTGTCGGTTTGGGTCATGATTAGGTACTTAAAATAACAGATGTCTTTTTGAAATGCACTTCAGGTGTTTTTAAAGTGAGAATTGACTTTTAATGTTTCAATATCTTTTGGTATATTGAGCAAGTAGTGTGGAAATGCAGAAGCAGCAAAAGGTCATCCTGTCTTCAGAGCTGCACTTGGATGTTTTGCAGCAAATAAGGCCAATACATAAGACCGTAAAGACAAATCGACCACTCAGTGAGCATGGATTGTCCATACAATGAGTGAGATGGGCCATATTTTGGGCAGTGTGAAGACAGAGAATGATTACTTACGACTGTAAAATACGGATTTAGATGCAAGATAACTCAATGCTAACACAGAACGTAGGTTGTTTCAAGGTATACTTGCTAGATTTTTATAGGAGGAGCCACCTTTCACTTTCAGGCTAGCTTTTATGGTGGGATTAGATACTGCAAGTGTCTTCCTCAAGGTTTGGAAGTAAACCTGATAGCAAATGCTTTGGTCCTACTTGCTTGCACTTTGTTTTCAGGGATTCTTTTAGCTCTCAGTGAGTGCCAGGGCAATTTTTTTCCCCATTAGCCTCATACCCTTCTCCCCCTTGCACACATAAAGACTATTTTTCAGATTGCCTTAAACCCACAGGCAAGGGTGGGTGTATTTGGGGTTGAAAGATAAGAACAATGGAACATGCATAACTGCTCATTGCAGACTGTCCTGCTGAGCCACTTCCAAGAAGTGCCTGGTTATGTATAGCAGGGTGGCAGCTTTCTGGTGTGTCTGCTACAAGAGATGGTGTTTGGGCTGGTCACTACAGGCATCTGGCTTCAGGAATCAAGCTGACCAGCTGATACTGGTAGGTTGTCAAATTCCTTAGGTCCCAAAAAGCAAAGGGAGGAGAGTGGTGGCTAGGGTGGCTAGCTCAAACTCCAGCTGTCTGCATCTATATCCAGTGTAGAACAGCACGTTTTCATGCTTTTCATGGTTGTGGAGAACTTACTGAGTGCTTAGTTGGTGTATTTTATTATTTTATTCAGAGTTAAATCTACAGCTAGAGGCTTTGTTATTTTTATAGGTACTTCCCTTCCCCATTTTTTTTAAGTCTCCCCTCATACAGCAGTAATTGATTTTTCAAATACTTGTGCATATGCACCTCAATAACTGTTCCACAAGCACCTGTGACATTATTAGTAACTGATCTTTGACATACTATAGATCTGATGGCTTTTGTATTAAAAGTGATAGTGTTATTACAGGGTGTTTGGTGAGTCAGGTATTCTGCAAACGTTTTTGTTCCTTCTTGTTGCCCATAACTGTGGGGAGGTTAGAGGCTGGGCATGCCCAGTGTAGTTATTCTGTATTCAAGCATAGCAGTACAATAGAGATTTTTTTAAAATCACCTATCAATGCTCTGATTTTGGCATTGCTTTCTAACCTAGAGGTCCTAGTTCTGATTATTTTTTCAGTAAGTTTGTAGTTCGTGAAGGTCTGAAGGGGTTTTGTGAGTGTCCAGAAGAGGAAGGAGATTAGCAACTCTTAGTCATCTTCTTTTGTGACAATATGAAAGATACATATTCATCACAGAAGCTGATCTTCAAAATGCTGTTTAATTATTTACATGTGCTTACTTGTATATTTTGTGTGATTAACCGTTGGAGTGGGGGCTGTTTGTTTGTTTTAAATTTGGTTATTATCATTAATCTGTTTGTGTCTATGTACACTCTCTGCTTGAAATGGTGTGATGTGGTACTTAGGAAAAAAAGTTATCTAGTAAGCTGTGTTTGTCTACAAGCTGTGAAGTTATGAGTCTTTTGTTTCTACTTGTTTTCACACTAGACAACAGCATAAAAAGAGTTTACTTTCTTCTCACTGCCACCTCTCTTTCTTAGCTAGGTAGGGTCAGGGCAGAGGCAAGAATTGTAGAAGAGACTTTGGTGACCAGTGTCGCTAACCTTGGAGAAGCACAACTTGATCTTCAAGAATGTCTTGAGTAACAACATATTTAAAGCAGAGTTATTTCAAAAGAAAATACTTGGTTTTTTTCCTAATGTGTGCCTGACATTTAAATGAAGAGAAATTTTCTTTTAAAGATTAATGTGAATCTCTGAAGTTTTGGCCCGTTTACCTAACAATAAAGATGACTGGATGTGTGGTTTTTTTCTCTGTGTTCAGTTGTTTCTTCCACTGGGCTGTTGGATTCAAGAATTTAGGCCACTCTGAACAACTCTTCCAGAGAGCTTATGTGCTTCTGCACTTCCATTTTCTTGCCACTCCCTGTGGCTGTTGCTGGCTATATTCCTTTCAGTTGAAAGGTGGTATTTTGTTTTGTTTCAAACTGGTGGGCTACATAATGATGAAGTATCTTCTGGTAGCCCCTTAATAACTTCTAGGGAATTAGCTTCCAGGTCCTAATGTTTGTTTAAGCTAGTTTATAATGTTATGAGTAACAATTACAGTATTTGTGAAAATTAAGTTACATGTCAAAGCCCCTAGTATTCTTTAATCATACTGCCATACCTGAAATGAACTGTGACAGTGATACTTTGGCAAATAATATACCATGAAAAATAGTTATACTCTAATAATTTCCACAAATCTGAAGCCTACCGATGAGTGAGAGAAGAGTAGTTATGAAACTGCATGAAATTTATACTACATAATTATATTGCTCTACTGTAAAAGCTGAGAGTGATGTGAAATTTGGCAGCAAATATTACTGCTGGTTTTGCCCTTCTTTTGATCTTTATGACTTTTCTTCCTTTCCTCCTTCACCACCCTAGTTCAAAGTCACAGAAGATGCAAAGGGAAAATTTTGAGCATCATTCTTCTCTATCATGAGGCCAAATTTCCAGATTTTGTAAAAGAGTCTACTGATCTTGCCATTGATGAGTAGACTCTGCTGTAAATCAATTCTGTTTTCAAGCACAGAGCATTAGTTCAAGAATATTACAGTTGTCAAATGAGAAGTTACATAGACCAGATGGCTAATTGGTTGCTGGAATATGATGACGCTAGGTTTTATATTTCTGATTAAGCTGAGAGCTGTGTGGGAAATGCTAATACAGTCATAAGTAATGAGTGGAAGTAATTAGCTTTATTTCCTCTGAAAAGAAACACAAAATGTTGTCACTTTTACCATATAGAAAATGAAACCATGTATCAAAGTTGATATATATCAAACCATTGGTCAGGGAACCTGGAAGGCTGAGAATTTTGATCAAAACAGAAGAAAGGGACATGAATTTGGAAACAAGTGCTTACCTGGAACTTAAACCATTGGGAGAGGCAAGTATGTTATTTCCATATACACCAAATTATGTCTCACATTTTTGACATTATTCCTCTTCAAACTAGCATGTGCTTTCTAGTGAGGAATTTTCACAGATTGACTTCTTTCAATGGGTACAAATTTCTTGGACATTCTTTACAAGACTTAGCATTAAAAAAAGGGCTGGCTCAGTCTTGGACATTTTAACTGAACAAGAAGCACAAGTTATCTCCAGGATTAAGGTGTGTTAGTTCAATTGTAAACCAGGCATTTCACTAGGTACATGTAGTTTGAAGAGGAGTAATTTAGAAATTTGTCATAGTGATAACTTTTAAATACCTAATCAATTTTATTCCATGAGTTTTCCCTCAACCTAGAAAATGTAACTGGTATCACAGTGATGATTCTGGTATAATGAATGTGTTCTGATGGAGCACACTATGAAAACTTGTGCTTTGTCCCCTCTGACTTTTTAGTCGTCTGTGCTTACCTTGAGTAAATACTGCCTTTATAGTATGGAAACAGACCACAAAATCTGTGAAACATTTTCATTTATCCTGATTAGAAAAGGAGAAAAATAGCCACTTATTAATAGCTATTCTGGATTGAAATGTTTTTTAAAAAACTAGCTTCATAAAAAGATGAATTAACAAAATGCAACTGTGGCAACATTCTGCAGTAATAAATTGTGAATATTTGTTTTAGTTGGCATTTCTCCAGTTTCCTAACTTTCTTAAAAGTATCAAAATCCAGTCCCTCATTTCTTGTAATTCTAAGTTACTCAACTTAGAAATAGGAAGAACACCCCTTTGCTGTTAGGAAATTCAATGGGTTTTTGTGCCCATTGTGTTATTGTTTATAGATAATGTGATTTCACTTCTTAAACAGTTTCAAGACAGTTATGTCAGTAATGTTGTTTATGTAATGTGAAAATTATTACTTTTATAAGGAGGGGAAATAAAACAAATTTTAACGAATTTTTTAACAATATCAGTCACATATAGTTAGAGCATTATATATCCTAAAGTTTCATGTTAGATTCTTCTTCTGAAGCAATCAAATGCAGACGTGTGCATGGCATGAGATGAAAACTGCTTTGTTACTTCCAAAGACAAGATGAAATCCATGTTGACTTACTTGAAAAGTGCAGGAGCTCCCTCTCCTGGCTTAGAGCACTGTAACTTGGAAGTTTCTGGGAACGTTTTCAATTCATCACACATTTTAAAAAATACCTTATTTTGAATACTTACCTGTAGAGATGTTTTTCTAGTATCTTGGAAGTCATGGTAAAAATTGGTTTTGATGCCCATTTGGATTCTGCTCTGAGTACAGTATCTGTTTCTGCCACCTGGCTCTGTACCCCCATAGGCAGCAGATGTCCTCTCTTGTTGGTGTGGTAATGCTGGAATGGTCATGACAGCAACATTTAAGGTACTCCTAAGTTACAAATCCAATATGTCCATTCATTAAGCCCTACCTGTGCTTTTCACAGCTGTTAAGAGTCATGTGAGTCCTTGATGGTCACTTTATACAAAGCCCTATAAATCACCATAAGTTTAGAAAGGAGAAGTTTAAAGTTTTTTTTTTTAAATGCTAATGATATATATATATATAGTGACTCCTTTCCTGCCACCTCCTCCCATCCATCTAGAGAGCAGTAGGAGAGAGGATGCTTCCTCGCTGTTTGTTTATTCAGTCATTCTGCCTTCATAGCCTCTTCAATGTTGCAAATCCTCAGAGAAATCAGATGGTTCTGTAGATACTTATATTTGGTAGGGTCTTTTATGCAACATCGTTCTCAAGGGCAGGAACCTGATTGGAAAAGGTAGCACTGAAGACACAGCTCTTACCTTAGCTATTAAAAAAAACCCCAAACCAAGCAAAAAACCCAGTTAATTTTTGAATTCTGAGAACACAGGATAATTAAAGCATGTATTTAACTTATCTCTATCGGTGTTGTACCCTTAAATCATCTCTCAAAATAGGAGCCAAGAGTGCCAAATGAGCCCTAACCCCTGTTCTGTTCCATATCTTACCACCCCAAGGATACTAATGCCAGGAACACACAGCAATGCATACTCAAAGAGACCAGTTACTTTGACTTAACTGTTAACTGAAGTAGCTTCACTTAGCTGAACTCAGTTATCTGCCATTTCCCTGGTTTTTTGGACTTATTAGGTATTTTTAGATTTTAATTCAGAGGGAAGATTGACCTCTGGTTACACCCTGTTACTGGAGCATAAGGGAGTATGTGACATGCGTGGGAACAGTGCACGTTCCCATATTAACTTCTTCAGTCCTATTAGGGAATCTTCAGTGGCAGCATCTCAAAGAAATATTTTACTGTAGAATAGTTCTGCATTGCATCATCAAAGCCTCTGTATTCACAATATTTTATTTTGCAAAGCATTAGATTTATTTAAGATGTTTATGCACTTTAATTTAGCTACACTTGCTGGCATGGGTATGTTTACTGCTTCATATAGTACCTTTGTCATTTCCCACTAAACTTCGAGATACGTAAGTTGGAGAGGACCAATGAATAACAAAAATGTCAAAGGTTCACTAGCAAATTGCTTAGCTCTGATTTATACAGTTTCAGGCAAGGAAAAAAAAAGAAAAAATACTTTGGTATTTCTAAGCAAATGCCAAAATAGAATCAATGCAGTATTGTTCACCTAGTTAACATTCCAAAATCCAGGAAATGCAAACATTAAGTTTCCAACAGCAACATTAACTTGGACTCTTTGCATATCCTGTGTTTTCCTGGTATACATTAAGACTTAAAGCAATGTATTAAGCCATGAGTTAAACAAGAAAAACAGAAAAAAAGTCTTCATGTATGTAGCACTGCCAAGTTTAGTTCTGTTAGCATTCGTGTTTATTGACCTTTCATAATTTTAAATTATTTTCATCATAAAGATTGAATATGATTTTTTTCAGCCAAAGGAAGTGAAATCTGAGAACTTGTCTTCACTGCACTATGAACTTGTCATAAAGTTTACTCCTTGCCTTAAACCTGACTCTTCTTCCTCCCGCAGTATCTCAGATTTGAATTAAGTGTTTTTTAATCTTGAAAATAAGACTTGAACCTCAAAGGCACTCTGATTACCATGGGACTATAACTTAGGCTGTATAGGTTGGCAAGACAGAATTTAGAATTAATTCCAGGTGATACCTTTTTTGCTAATTAATTTTGCACATAACTGACGTGTGCAGAGTGACTTGACTCATAGAGTAAATCAAACTTAAAGTAAAGGTGGACTCTTAACTGTATCTCCTTTGAATTCTAGTGTATAATTTTGGAAACTATATATCCTATTGGTTTCAAAATTTTTAGAATATTGCAGTTGACTATGAGTAACTGAGGACACAGGAAAGTCCTGCTCTGAGGATTGTGGTTCCATCCTGGAGATGGTACAGAGCTGCAGGCAGACAGATCTTCCTGTGTGGGTGTTCCTGTCTGCGACTGCTGTCATGTGCCACATACTTTAGGCTTCTTGCCTGTTTGAACTCGGCTAATCCATGTTCTAGAAGAAAGGGAAGAGCCTTCAAGGAGATATTTGGAGAGTAGTAAAGCAAGGATTTGCCCATTAAAAATAGATTTGGAAACTGACTCTAGGTTTGGAAAGCAATGATGTGAGAGTTATTCACATTTTCTTGTGTGAAAAATGGTGTAAAAGGTCAGTGGGGTGGGAGTGGAAATGGAGACAGGACAAAGTGAAAACTCTAAGAGAAGTAAAAAGTAAAGTAAAGTAAAAGTAAAGGGTCAGAAGATGGGAATATTTATAAAGAGAGGAGGTAAAGGCCAAGTTGATTACTGGAGGTTCTTGGATTCATGACAAGAATAGTGAGTACATAGCAGTGTCATACAGGGAAAAGGTAAAATGGATATAGATGTGAAGCAAGACACTGCAAGGTGGAATTCGGCCTGAGAGGGGGAAGCTTCTCTCCTGGAAAGAGGGAAATGGAGAAAATGAAGATAATGAAAATAAAAATGGAAGGAAGTACATGCTGGGTGAAAAGTCATACAGTGGCTTTGATGCCATGGTGCTGCCAGAGTTTGCCAAAAAGGAAGAGGGAAGAGTATGCAGCAAGAAGAGAGCTTTTCAGTGGATTTGGGAGTTAGATGGAATTGGAGAATTCAAAAATGAAGGATGGTCATGGGTAGCTTTCAGAGAAGACAGAAGACTGCAAGAAGTGTCTGGTATGTTTGATGTACCAGTAGTGCAGAGGCACTGGAATGTGTCATTGCTTGGCTAGTCACCTTCACCTTTCTTTTCTTCTACAAACTTAAATCACAGAAAAGTTTGGCTTGCAAAGCTTGTAAACTGGTGAAAGTCAAACACAGATTTCGTCTGATTAGCTCTCTGCCCACGTGCAGTACTCTGTTTTTACTATGCACGTGTACACATAAGGAATACTTTTTGCTGCTTATGCTCAAGATGCAACTAATAAATTACCACTTAATAAATCAAAATGTTTTTAAAAATTGAGCTAAAGATGTACTTTCCAGATTGCCCACTGAATTTTAAAACTTCACATTGAAAAAAGCAATCTGAAACTGATTAAAATGAAAATTATTATAGTGGATTTTTTTTTCCAATAAAAACATATGTTAAGAAAGTGGGATTTATTTTAATTTTGCTCTCAGAAAAAGAAACCTTATGCTTAATTATTCATTCATCTCTTCTCTTTACTCATCCCCTCCTCTATCAAAAAAACAAATCATCCCATTTTGACAGAAGAGGATTATGGAAAATTATGCTGAACAATGGAGAAGTGTTCAGAAGATTAGTTAATCTGAGAAAGAAGGAGTGATCAAAAGTTCTGTAATAAAATTTGGAAGCATTGTAAAATACCTGTGCCTTATTTGGCTCTAGAGGTGTTCAAAATTTTGAATTTGAAAAATAACATTCTGACATTGGAGGGGATATTTCTGAGTTTGTAATAATAATTTAAATACTTACGTAATTGTGAGGATGATTTTTGGATATGGCTGTTTAACAGACCTGAGAATTGGTGCATACATGTTTGTTGCACTATGATGTAGATAATGCTTGTGATGCTAATATGTGGCTAAGCTATTTAAATAAATTAGATATTTAGTAATTTATTTAGGATCTCCTTAATCCTGGTTCTACTTCTATGGCAGATTTCCCATCCACTTTTTAAAATGTGGGATCAAGCTGGATAATAATACTATTAAAATACTAAATATATTTCTAAAATTGGAGTTGCAGAGCCCCTTGGTGCAAAACATTTTTAATTGTTTGTTAGGAGTGTTGAGGTTATTGGATGACTCATTGCAGCAGATTTTCCTGAACTCTTATTTGTAGAAAAATTGCCAATTTTTTCAGTATTTTGGGGGTCAGTAAGGTTTATAATTTACTGTAGTTACTTACATTTTTCAAACAGACTGTCAGGAAACCATGCCAGAACAAAACTATTTATGCAGGTAATTAATGGAGAGGCTGTGGTACCTGCTGACAGCTATTTTCCAAGGAAAGGAATGGTTTGCAGCTAGGGGAAAAGTGTTAAAAGTGTGCCCAAACTAGTAACTCAAACTGAAAGAGCAACCTTTGATCTGAGACATAGTTTAGGTCACATTTTAATGAATAGCTTTATTAAACTAGTATATTAAACTAATATTATTCTGTCAGTTGGTACATTTTATTTGCAGAAAATTGGATCTGTCTAAGGGTATCTGACATCTACAACAGTGATGCTGTTTAAAATTAAACTGGTAGCTTTAGAGTGTTTATTTAAAGGAATGTTTTCATGCATTTAAAGGAATGTGTTCAAACACTGACATTAAAAATCTACGTCTGGACAGAGCTCATGTAGGGGTTTTTGTGTTAAAGACAGGGAAGGTGCAGGTTGCAAAAAGTCTTGCCTCTGTTGTAATACTGCTACTTATTGAACATATTTCACATTTAGCATGGCAGTGTTTTCAGGCTGCAAGGAACTGTCTAAAACTTAAACTGTAATGCATCATAATATATAAATTAATAACAACATTACCAACTTTTTATATCTTAATATATTCTATATTTATATTTTTTCTATGTTGTATTGACTCATTGAAAGAATGTACTTCGCAGTTACATTTAGAGAGGGTTTAGATAAGCACTCAAAGGTTATCTAGATAAATGGTCCCTCTCTGGGTGAAGGAACATTATGGGGGAAAATAGTCTGAAAAGGAAAATTATGATACCAATTTCAGTGTTGTATTGGAGTTGTTTAGGTAAGTGATATTTTTCTGTTGACACAGGGTTACTCTCTTCTGGAGCAGAAACCTGTCTGTTGCTGAAGTTGTGAAGGAAGAAAATCGCATCCTGTGCTCTTTTCCTTCCCTGCCTGTCTTCTGAGCCCTTTGAACAAACTCAGTCAAACATGAGAGAGGATCTCCTCTATACATGAGCCTCTGGCATGTTTTTGGAAATGTGTGGTCAGGTAGTGACTGAAGTTGTGTGTTTTCTGTTAATGATCCAGTGAGGGAAGTATCTAATGGGTGCTCATCCTTGAAGAGGAAGAGAATAAAATGATAAAGGTCCAAACATGTAGCCTAGGCACCAGTCAGGACAGCCACTCACTGGAAATCAGCCTTACTTTGTTCTGGTGTGGATCAAACTGCTGGAAATAACCACCACAGACTAATGGGGTATTAATTTCTACTGTCTTAATGTTTTACAGCACATGAGTTCTTAGATACTCTTTTTATTCCTGGTAGTCAACAATTTTATCATTTATAAAATATTATTATTTTTTACCATCTGTAAAAAATTTCCCGTAAGTAAAAACCGGAGAGATCTCTCTCCTGATGCACTGACTTCACAGTCAAATTTCAGCCATGGAAGTAGAAGTCACACTACAAGATAAAGTTATTTCAGAAGTATTTTTTTTCCAAATTGCTGTTTGTTAAAGATGCAACCACAAATGTATAAATTAAATGTCAAGCAGTTACATGTTTTCAGTGGATGCTTAAAGTGTCTAAATTACTCTCTACTGTTCTCAAAGCCTTTTTGCAAAGCCGGGGTCTTTCTAACCTCCCTATGGTGTAACCTAAACAAAATGGAGAACACTGATAAAACATTATACAGAAAAATATGCAGAAGCCGTTAATTCTTCTTATGGTTGAAGATTGATACGATGACAAGACCATGAGAAAGTTAGTGAAGGCAGCTGTTGGCCTTTTCAATTTGGGACAGTCCATGTTTTCTGTGTTGGTGTATTAGTTAATAATATTTGATTGTTGCCACAGATATTCCTGGGTCCTTTAAGTGGACTTCATACAGAGAGATTTTTGCGATTGTTTTAATTTTCATTACACACAGCTGAGTGAGTCAGAGGTAGCTTCTTGCTTCTGCAGGATCTTTGAAGTCCCATCACGTTTGTGCACCATGTCCTCTATGCAGCAATTCAAGTTGAAGATTTTTTGAAGGGTCCTGTTGCCAGCAAGTATCTATTGCCTGTAGGGGCGGCTGAGCAGCTTTGGAAGCCCGTCAGGAGCCACAAGCATGTTCCAGTAGCCTGTCGGAGACCGTGTGATTAAGGAGGTGAAACCTTCAGAAGAGTTTTAAGAATTCACTAGATCCCATTACATTACAACTTCCAAAAGAGTAGACCACCATTTTCAATTCAGATTTTGTCTACCAAAACAGATTTACTTTTCCCAGTCCAGAAAACCTCCCTTGGCAATTTCCTGTGCTCACTAGGTTTTGGAGACTTGTATACATGTCTGTAGTCACTCAGTTACTTGAGGCCCCATAATGAATACAAGACTGACTGGCTGTCAAATTTCCTGTCTCCACATGAAATCTCTATCTCATAGTTCGAATACCATTTGCAGACATTCTGGTTTAGTCCTGAAAATCAAGGTTATAGTCATCATAATTGTAGCATCCTTTAGAAAAAAATAGGTTAAATGTCTCTTGTCGCAAACAACCTGAGTTTATGTGTCCTATTCCCACCCTGCCCACCTCCTGATTTGTAGCATTGCTATGTTAATACTTTTTATGTTTTTATCTGTCATAAATTATTCAAAAGTCTTCAGTCTGCTTTTCAAATGTGAAGAAAATCAGATTATATTCATTAAAGTGCCAAAATATTGAGTAACTTGTAAAATACCCTTTCAGAAATAAATATTATGGAGTTTATTGAGGTTTGTGTGGGGAGTCTGAAGTAGAACCAAGACATCATGTGTTGTGTCTCCAAATGCGTGGTGCTTGCCATAAACACAAATTTGAATCAGCTTTCCTACTTCATCTTTTCCTCAAAAAATGAACTTGACTGAAATAAAGTGTATGCATGACTGATGGAGTCACTTCAATTCAAAAGCAATAGAGGATGCTAGAAAGAAGCTACTAAAGCTGAAAATACATGGAAGGCCATTCATCTTGGTTCTCTCCAGCTGCCTCCCACCTGCTTGCCCTGTCTGCCGGCCTCAGCCCGTTCTTAATGGTCTTGTATTGACAACGTGGGTAAGCGGGGACAAGATTAATCCCCTCATCCTTTGCTGAGGGGCCTCTCTTACGTGTGGGAGAGGCAGAAAAATGGTTCCCTTGGAGAGCTGTAATTCTAGAATTTTGCGGTTTTGGAAGGTGTTTTTGGGAGTCTTCTGTGCACTTCTGCCCCGCTCCTGACTGGTCAAGTCAAAGTGTAACTGGGGCATGTGTCACCCTGGTAGTTGTGTCACTCTAACAACCTTGGTGGTGAAGGTCACTAGAACTGAGTCTGGCTTGATGACCATGCAGTGTGTGGCAGCTGTCGGAAGACAGGGGAGCATTTCTGTGCTTTTTACAGGCATCGAGGCTTGTTTTTTTCCTTAATACCCACCTTTCAACCAGAACGCCCTAAAACAGAGATGTCTTTCATTATTCAGATAAACACAGGCATAAACAATTTAAATTATGCATTTTATTATTTCATTTTAATCCATTATTTACGTTTTTATTTAAGTAATTAAAAACAGAAGCAAGGAGGGCGCGTGGCGCCTTGCGAGGAGCTCCCGCCCGCAGCGTGTGGGGAGCGAGGGCGGGCGCGGCGCCCCCCGCGGCCGCCAGGGGTCAGGCGGGAACCGTGAGGGGCCGTGAGGGGCCGGGCGGAGGAGCCGTGAGGGGCCGGGCGGGCGTCGCTGTTTCCACACGGCGGGTGCCAGCAGAACCCGATACGGTGCGATCTATAGAAGCAAGGTACAACTGGAATAATGAAATTTCAAAAATAAGCCCTTTTTAAAGGCTGGTTGTAACAGTCCTGCTGGGTATTGTAAATGCCTCAGGTGCACTTGATACTGCTGTTACGTTCCTGGCCCTGGCTCCTAATTTTTATGGAAAGATGGATTGAACTTCAATTTAGGAATATTCGGTAATCCCTCTCAGGACATACTGTAACAGCTGGTATTTCTGTGTTGCAGCAAATCGATTCCATACAGCAGTCAGCAATGCCTATGGCTGGGCTCCGGCAAAAACTTCCAAAGCATTTTAAATAAAGTGAGCCAAAGAAAATAGCATCATCACTGCAAAAATGTAGCTTAATTTGCACGTTAGGAAAAAAAAATCCTCATCCCATTCCAGCAAAATATTAAGCATTTTACTGGTAAGGATTTCACCAGGTCATTTATTTTTCATTAATATATATTTAGGATCTGGGGGGAATAACTTTATGCTGTATATAAGTTTCTTAAATAATGAGGAGCTTGATTTTTTTGTACTGAATGATTTACTGTGAAATAAAGAAAAATAAAGAAACTGATAAAGATGGAATACATTGCATGTATGTAGATCAACAAGATTTTCCACGTTTTGCAGAGAACTCTTTAAGGAACCTGAATTTCTGGTTAATAGTAATGTGCTTGTAATGAGAATGCCTTGTTTGGTAGGTTTTGGTTTTTTCTGTTTTGTTTTTTTTTTTTTTCTTTTTAATAGATGAAAGTGCTTTAGGTTGCATATAAATCAAAGATGTTTCATTAATAATCAGTATTTTTATTTTAACCAGTTTCTTACACATCTTAAAGTGAAAAAGCCTCCATCCTTCATGAGGCTGCCGAGGTGTGTTCACGCTGGGGACTGTCACTGAGTTTGGGACAGGACTTCTCCTTTATGTGTTAAACAGAAAACAAGCAGAATTAATGTAAAGTGAATATGTTCCTTCTTAATTGGTACAATGTGTCCTTGGCTACAGTGTCTTTTTTTTTTCCCTCTTTTAAACTGCACCCTGGCTAGCTTTGCATATAGATGTTTTACAGCTCTTGTCATCATAAGATGGGCTTTCACTCTGGAATACTTAATTTCCTTATCCGTGTTTTAAATTTTAAGTTAATGGACTTCTGTGCTGATTTGAATAATGTCAAAATATTTTTTTTGAAGCTGATTTTTTTTTTACTGAAGACTTAGGTTTTCTTCATAAATTTCTATAATTAAAAATATCCTAAACTCCTGAACAATCTTAATAGATAGGATTTTAACTTTTTATTTGGTTCATTTCATCATAGAAGAAGTTGTCCAGGGAGGTACCTTCTGCTGTATTTGCCTTCTTAACCAAACTACCCAGATTCACAGGGTAAACGCTTAGGGGACATAAAAAAACCCCATACTCAAAGAAAAGTTGCCAGACTATTTAAACTATAGGTTTATGCCTGGGGACAAGTTAATAAGTAACTTATGTTGAAAATTTTATTTAAAACTTTATTTAAAATTTATTTAGAACTTATTAGTTTTAAAGTCTTGTGGATGGCCCTTAGTATCTTGCAATACTTGTAGCAATGTGGGGATTTTTTTCGGTGAAAAACAAAATTTTGAACAGCATACACTGTTTACAGCACCTGTATATCACTCTTCCACAAGACTATTGCCAAGTTAAAATGGGTCCAAAATATGCACTTTAAGAGCCAAGATGACTTCAAAAGTCATTCTGATTAATATGAATGTGTTTAAAAAAAAACCAGCAAAAAACAAACCAGCAATAGTAGCGGCAAAATGCTGTTCTGTTTATTAATTTTCTTTTGCTAAAACAGAACTATGCTGCTTTCTCTCTTCAAGGATCCTTTTTGTTTACTGAAATCTGGAGAAAAAAACCCTTATTTTCTGCTAGCTTTTACTTACCCCTCTCCCTTCCTTCTCCCTGCAAACACATCAGTCCCTTCCCTGCTCTAAGTAGACATTTGCTGTGTTAACTTGGAATTTCTTTTCATATGTTTGCATTCCAGTTTCATATTTTAACATACTTGGGTTCAAATACGTTCACTTATATTTGAAATTAGTTTTAACTTTTGTTATGTGTGCTCTGAATTTTTCTCACTAAGTGGTTAAAAGAAAGACCCCGAATTTACTGTCAGTAGACCTGTACAATTATTACAAAATATGCGTTAAAAAAACACTGACTTTGTCGTAAGGAATCACAGAAAAATTCCTTACATGGTAATGGCTCCATCAACTCCACGGATCAAACTGCTATTTACCTTAGAAAAGTATTTGCTCCAGTCCTACTTTTTAGAACTTCAGTTAAAATTTAGATTGCATTTCCAGATAACAAAAAAAAAAATCTTAAGTTACCTGAAAACAATTGAAAGGAGGTTAAATAGAAACACTGAATAAATTACCATGCTAGCAAGCAATTTTATTTTCCTGAGATAAGTAGTAGCAAAATTTGAATGACCTCAGTTATTCACAGTTTTAATAAAATACCCCTATACTTTATTTCCAAAATGCCTGATATGCTGGAATTAAAGAGTGTGATTTACACAAGAGAAATGTGTTAAATTATCCTTAATGCAGAATGGGATTACAGGCTAGACTGAAAAAAACAAAACTTGTTTCACCTGGGGGAAACAAAAATCTTAATAGTCATAAATAAACGCATAGCACTTGGTTTTGAGAATCTTAATTAAAATCTTATTTCATGATAATTATTGGATTTGGTTAGCTGCAGTAATATACAGTTTAACAATGTTCTTAATTGTAAAATCCTGTTTCTGTTTTTTCTAGGAGAAGCTGGGACATAACAAATCTTTGTAGACAACTTGGCTGCAAGCAGTTAAACTGAAATAAACTTCTGCCTTCTGGCTGCAGTGCTGGTTTGAGGGTTCTGTGTGACACTCTGCAGACTAAATCATGCCAGCGTTATCAGCTGGATCTGGAAGTGACACAGGTACGCAGGCCAAGGAAGGGGTGTGTTTCCTCCACATCTTATTTGTTAAGTCTGTATTTCAAGAAATCATCAAATAAGATAATTAATTATGGTCTCAACAGATTCTTAATTTAAGACTTGAAACATAACCTTTTTTCCCTGAAATTAATTTAGATATATGAAGCACCACAGATAAAATACATTAATTTTGAAAAGTGCCACTACCACCTTCTTTCCCTCCATCCCCAACCTCCAGTAAAAAACAGCTTCAAACATATATTATAGATGGATCTGAAGAATTTGGATTCACCTCTTAGCATGGTTCCTACAATGTTAACTTGAAAAAGGAGGAGGAGGGAAAAAAAAAAGATGATGATATCATGCATGCCTTAATATTTGCAGCAGTCTAGACTATCCCCTCTGTGAGTTACAGTTATCAGTGGAGTTATTTCTGAACACAGACTATTCAGTTTTGACAACTCTATAACAAATTAGGAGAAGAAAAATACTGTCTCAAGTTCTGTTCCTTCGCTTGCCTTCCACATCAGAGCCCAGTTCCTGTCACTGACTGCAGGCAGTGGGATTGCAGATATGTAGCTTTCCACAGTTTTCACCTTCTTTGTGGCAATATTAGGTTATATTCAAAGGTTAAATTTATCTTCTTGTTATGCTGACATTCTCCTTCTCTGTCAGTATTTTTGTCCCTCTGTTTGGGATAACTAAAGCTAGTATTTTTGCTTGGGAGTGTTAAGAAAGGGTGATCCAGCTGAGGTTGCAATACAGTACAAAGATCCCTGCTTTCCACCCCTGTGCCACATAGTTTTATGCAGAGAAATAACAGATTTGGAAAATTAGGAGGGAGATTTCAAGTCAGGAATCCAAAAATATGTGTATAAGTAGGTATATAAGGAACTGCATTTGATTCTTACTTTTAGTAGACTGTACAGTGCAGTGATTTTGTTTTCCCCACACATAAAATTTATATTAGATGAAAATATTAATCTTCATGATTAGGGTGTGTGTTTGTTTTCATCCCCATTTGTTGCCATGGGGAAGGAGAGTTGTTTGGTTTTATATGCTTTTTTGTCTCCCTATTCCTGTGTTTAAGGGATTTGACTATGACTTTGCCAAACCCTATCTCTGCATACCTTTCTTTTCTCTCCCTCTCCTCGTGGAAATAAGTGAGTTGAAGCTATTGAGTATGCTAAAGCTGAGTTTTGGAAGATGTGTCAGGGTCTACTCTGGCTAATTTTCGACTCTGGACCTTTGCTTTCTTTATCATGTACCCTTTTCCGTCCTTTCACAACCTGCCTTAATTTTTTTTTAAATTATTACTTGTTAATTTTTTAAAGATTGTTAATATGTCCAAAAGTAATAGCCATGGACATACTTTCTGAATAAAGAAGGAGAAGGGCTCCAAAAAGTGGAAAACAATCCTAATTTTTAAATATTGTACATTAGAATGCCTCTAAGCATGTTTTACTGTGCTATTTATTCCATATGATGCTGCAAATATACCTTTAATAATTAAGGTCTGTGTTAAAACTCAAGTGTCTCCACTGTCCCATGAAATCTATAGTAGAACATGATACACACCTTTAATATCTTGCTGTTAAGTAATACTGCTTGTTAAATCCTTTTTTTTTTTCTGCCACAAGTTATAAGTTGTTTCTCTTAATAAAAATTTGCATTTGGAGGGAAAAGAGATTTTTTTTTTCCTTTCACTTTCTTTACAATACTTCCTGATGGGGCTGATATGCATTTAAGTATTTATGGGATGGTTACATCAAACTGTGCTTTGTACCCTGGTTATGATACAGGTGGTTTCTAACTGGAGTCCTGTTTTTCTACTGTTACTCTCACCCTTAGATTAAAAAATAGTGCTGTGCATAAAATTTTTCCTACCTCTGTTGTTCCTGTGTGGGTAAGCCAGTTTTCCTCTCACCCTGCCTGCACAGAATGGTATTGTGACATGTGATGAGTTGAAACTGCTCTGTCTGGGGAACTGGGCACTTGGCAATCACTTAGTGAGACCTTTAGGGTAGGGACATAACCCTGTTTAGTCTGTTTGCTAAGACCCTCTTTCGTAAATACAATCAGACAAAATACAGCCTAACCTATTTTTGTGTCTGTTAGATGCTGGGTGAAATAAAAGTAAACCTGGATTTAAAAGCAAATGGAAGAATTCCGTGAGGACTTGTAAATAGAAATGCATCATATGTGAATATTGAAAGTTGCCATGTCATGGACTACTGGACACTCAAGTCACTAGTATGGGAACATAAATGTTTTTAAATTTTTTTTATGTAGTCTGAAGCATCAGATCACTGTCAAAAGTAGCATAGTGTCCATGATGGGCTGTGTTTGATCAGACTACATGTTTACCTGACTGTGTTCATTTTACCTTGCTTTTGCTTTGTCAACAGCTCTTATTAGAAGTGGCACCATGTACTTGCAGCTGCTTTCTTCATATACGTTCTTCATATACCTGCTTTTGTCATACCATGTGTCTTCTGAACACAAGCCATGCCTCTTAAATCTGTTTTGAGGGGCATTTACAAGGCTTTAAGCTATGATAAACCAAAATAATGGCTACACTGTTTTCAATCTTTTTTTAAATGTTGGTTTTAATTTATTCAGATTGAATTAGTGACTTTTGATTTAATCTTGTACTTCACCAGATTGATCTGGCTTCACTAACCTAAAAACAGAGGACAAAGGTTTATGTGCAGATGCTTCTTGCTCTTCCACTCTCCATTAGCCATATAGAAAACCTATTTTTACATAATAATAATTAAAAAGCTGCTCATTGTGTGTAACATCTGTGTGACCCTTAAGGTTTATGGTCCTGTCACTGTCAAGTCAAAGTTATCTTAAAGCAACCAGCATGAATGGAAGGCTGAGCTCATGCCTCGGGCTGGGTCAGAAGCTTTTAAATAGTTTCTGTGTTGCAACAGTCTGCTTGCCTTCTGTATGAAAGCTCGTCACACAGATTTTTTTGAAGACTGAGCAAGAAGACTTGCATTTATGCAGGTAAAGCAAATCTGTGAGATTTGGCATTCATTTATCTAGTATATTTAGGAAGGTGTAAAATTGCAGTTCTGGCTTCAAAGTAGTAGATGGCAGCTTTGTTGCTGACTTTGGTGGAGCCAAGATGACATCATTGTGCTTTAAGTGTTGTTCTAATGTGAAAACACCATGAACTGTTGCAGATTTCTTTGCTCCCAACGCTGTATCAAGCTTGCTTAACTGACAAGTTTAAAAATGCTTTTCTGTTTGTTCTCAAAAACCAGTGCCTGAATGTGCAAAGCAGACTTCATGTTTTTGCTTCATGTGTTGTCAGCAGGAAAATCACATTTATGGGCCAAGTTTAGGCACCAAGTAAAACTGTGTGAGATTGCTTATATACAGTGAAAGTCAGAAGCAGTTCTTGGATTTGAATATTGTAAATTATAGAACGAGAAAATGTGCAAGGGCTTTCATTTGTTTCTTCTTGAGCACTTAAAGGAGCGAGCACTGTGCCAGATAGTGGAGTTTTCTCAGTATTACAAGACTGCAAAACTGAATACATGTTAGGTTTTTAATTTAAAAAAAACCCACATTTTTTACTAAACAAATTTTAAGTTCACATGGCCTTTAAAATATTCCTGGTTTTTTGTTTTTTCGTCTCTGTTTTGTAGATAAAGTACTAAGTAGATATGTGAAATCTGTTCTAAATGTTAGGTATTTTTCCAAACTGCATTTATAGTAGTGTATTCTGTGATTCTTTAAGAATTAATCTCAGCCTCTGAAGCTGCATGCTGTTGATGTGAGTATGCTGAATGCTGGCAGAAATATTTTGCTAGGATAGTCCATATGGATTTACTTCCCAGTGGTGAGAGACAACTGCAAGCAGTGGGAAGTTCAAAGATGATTTTGCAGTCACCTGAACCCAAAAAGATGCTGTCTTGCTTTTATTGCTTTCATACAGATGTCCTTTCTTTATTTACTACTATATATTAATGCATTTTGATCAGCATGTCAGTTCCAACATGATGTTTTCTAAGAGGATTTGATAATGAAAAGGATAAAAAGGTAGATAAAAAAAGCAACAATATGAAGAAAAAGCTAAGTAGTTGGCTAAGCTGAAAGGGGGACATCAAAAACATCTATAGCGGAAGAAGGACAAATCTGAAGTGCTAAAATTTTTATTTCAGACTTTTATCCCAGTATTCAGAATTTGGAGGGAGATGGAAATCAGAGAGTTCTATTTTTACAGCCTGTTTAAAGAATGTAGCAACATAAAGTGGTGGCCAAAGATCTGGGCTCATTCTTATGGGATGAAGAGAAAGGGAATTTAGGACAGCAATGAAGGAGAGATTTCTGGGAGTTGTTCTTCCATTGGAGGCTGCCAGGGCAAAGGCTTCCAGGGTCTCTGGTTCCTGCTCCAAAGTGCCTTTGCTTCCCCACTGGCATCCTGTGGTGGAAACAGAGCAGAGGGAAAGCCTTCACTCACCCGCTTTATACTCTTGGTTACAACTTGGGCATAGGTGTGCTGCAACAAGTGTAGTATGTAAATGCTTTGGCTGCATCACAATTTCAAGGCTACTTAAATTCCTCAGCACATTGAAATGCATAGATACAGCTAGATATTCATGAAAATGGATATGATAGCCGAGGCAAAATTTATACTGAATTAATAAATAGAGCCAATATTTTATCCTTGCATTCTTGACTTCTCCCCATCTCCATCTGCCAGAGGCATTAAATGGCTTTTAGGCTAACATTAATTTGAAAGATTTGGGAAAGTATGAGACGTATGGTTAGCTTTAATTGCAATCTGATTTAATTTTTTAAAATATAACTTGCCGGTGTTGGAAAGGGTATTTATTTCGGTATCAACGTATTTATGGTGACTTGGAAAATTTGTTCAAAGTGAAATGAAATTTCTCTAAATGGTTCTGGTTTTTGTTAATATTTTGTATTACGCTAGGCTGATTCAGCAGTGTGGAATCAGAAAATGTGTGTAAGCATATTTACTGATGGTAAACTCGTCAAAACTGTTCCGGTTTTTGGACATAAATTTAAATTCAAATGGTGTGGCAGCTGAAACAATTTTAACCCCCCCCCCTTTTTTTTTTTTTTTTTGTGAGCAGTGTGTAGTTTTGTAGTAAATTTGAAAGTACTACAGTCTGTACTGTTTCTAAGCAGAGGCTCTGTTATATATGGCTCTGTTTGTCGGACCAAAAGCTGTAGTCACACGAGTGGGTGACAGTTCTAGTGATGCCAGGTGTTCTTTGTTGACAGCAGACTACCATGCTGTCCTGCTCAAGTGTAGCTGTGCCAGCATCCAGGTGAGCCAGCAGAGCCTACATATTGTGCGCATTTAATGTCAGATGGAAGGTTCTGTGGCTTCTCAGCCCAATATCACATCAAATCTTGGCTGATTTAAAAGAACTAAACCTGTTAATTGAAAGGCAATCTATTGCTACTAAGAGATAATGAAAAGCTTCCCTGTTTGCTGTTGCCTGTTGTGAAATACAGGGGTTCAAAAATGTTTTGGTTTTTTTTTTAATAACACAGTGGTTTAGAAAAAAACCCGACACACACAAAAAACACCTCAAAGCAACATATTAGTCTTACACATAAACTATGAAATAATTTAATTATTTCAAGTAGTTTACTTCCCTAAACTTAATTTCAAGATAAGGTGATGATGTAGGATCATAGAATGGTTTGGGCTGAAAGGGACCTTAAAGATTATCTAACTTCAAACCTTCCGCTTTGAGCAGGGACACCTTTCACTAGACTGGGTTGCTCAGAGCCCCATCCAACCTGGCCTTGAATGCTGCCAGGGATGGGACAGCTCCAGCTTCTGGGAACAGCCTGTTCCAGTGCCTCACCAATCTCACAATGAAGAATTTCCTCCCTATACTAACCTAAATTTCCCCTCTTTCAGTTTGAATCATTGCTTCTTGTCCTGTAACTACGGTTTTTGACAAAGAGTTCCTCTCCAGCGTTCCTCGTAGGCCTGCTGCAGATACTAGAAATCTGCTAGGAGGTGTCTTTGCACACTTCTGTTCTCCAGGCTGAACAGCCCCAACTTTCTCAGTCTGTCAATATATTTGACTCTTTAAATTTGTGTATATTCCTATATTCTTCTATAAACTTTTATTATCAAGTGTATGTGGCTGTATGTATATGACTGATTGGTGTACTGGCATCACTTGTTTTGAGTGTTAATTCTAAAACTAGGTCCTACAGTGAATCATAAGACTGAAATAATATACTGACTTGATTTCAGGCATCAGTACTGCCTAGGATTGTGGGACTTTTTCTTCTATGCTTGTGACAGATAGATCCTGTATGAGATACGTGATTAGCATGTATCTCGACCATGGGAGGTTGAGATACATGGTAATCAAATGGTGTTTCCATTATTCTTAGGCACAACTGATTTGAAAATAGTGAATATTTGTATTGTTTGAAGTCTTTATTTGGGCTCTTAATGAGATATTGTGTCCTCCTTTTGCAGATGTAAAATGCTATGTGTAGTATTCCTTGCTACCCCTCCCCAGTGACAAGTCTCTTACAGCCTTGCAAACTGTGACCAAAGAGCTAAACGTGGTCAGTGTGTCCAGTGCCTTCCCAGTGCTGGAATGAGTTCTTTCCTGACTGCCTGCCAGGTACTTGCTATTGCCTCCTCTAGGGCTGATGAAGATCTAGATAGAAATACTAAAGACTTGCCAAGCTAATGTCTATGGAAAGGACCAGTCAATTAGTCAAGGTTATTCAAGGTGCCATAGTATGCAGGCTTCATTGGAGGAGCCAGGATTTTTTTTGTTTGTTTTAAAAAAGGAATATCAAATTTTTGTATGAGTTTTCCACAAGCTCCTTGTTAATTTGTCCTTGATGGGTCACTTTAAATCAGTTTTATGTATGTGTTATTCTTGCAGATAATAGGTGAGCTTTTGAATACTCATAGAAGTACATTTACTGAACTTGAAAATATGCATGTTGACACAGTGTCTAATAACTACATTTTTGAGGGGTTTTGATTTTGACACAGCTTTGATGAGCCATACAAGCAAGAACTTTGCGACAACAGTCTTGCCCTGTATGGATGGAAATAGAGATCAGCTCTTTAACTCACATCAGAACGTTAACAGTATGTGGTATGTTAAATCTGAAATACACATGTTGAGACAAATCCTAAAAGACCAATAACTGTTTCAAACAACTGCGTATTCTTTAGCTCTGGGAGCCAAGTTCCAAAACTAAAGACTTTTCCATTTTGAAGGAAATAATATTTTTAAAAGTGATGGGTTTAAATGATTACTCATTCAACATTTTCTGTCATAACATTGTTTTAAGGTGGGCTAACAAATTTACTGTAGCTTGGAGGAATAAAAATTAGGTACAACTTTTAAGTTAAAATACTATTGCCCTTATGAATATGCCCTTATGGATATCTTGTTCTTTGAGGACACTTATATCAAAATTCTTTTTTTCATTAGAAAAAATATACAGCATTGATATTTCTATTGCTGTGCCATCTCTAAGGATTCCAGCATTTTACTTTTTTTTTTTTTTNTTTTAATGTGAATTAGCAAATAAATCAAACCAGATATTTTTCCCAAGCTGCCAATCACTTGCACATCATGATTATTCAGTTATTCAGTGGTCGGTAATTTTGAAAATTAATTTTTTTTTTAGAAACACTGAACTGCAAAACTTGAAAAAAGGTTCTTACTGGAATGAGTTAATCCATCTGGATCTGCAGAGAAAAATTGTTAATCTTTAACTTTTTGTAGTGTCAGCAAGCCCATATATTCAGTGGAATTACTTAAGAGAACATAAAAAAAGAATTATTTGTAGCACATAAATTTAAGCACATAGTGGTCTTTTTACAGATGGAGTCTGATAGGACGGTGCAGTGTGTCCATCCTAATACGCAGACATGCTACATATGTTTTTATTTGAACCTGTGTATAAATACTAATCTCAAATTTCAGAATGAAATAATTTTCAGTATTTGGTGTTAGTTACTGATTTTGTTATTCAACAGCAAGGAGGTCAGAATAAGTGTTTCTACTGCAATGCTGTTTGCCTGTGTGTAAGGCAAACGTCTGAGCCTTCGTAGAACTGTGAGGTACAGTTCAAATGTGAAAAAATGTCAGCTTGTTATAAATGGCAGCAAATGGTGCTGATTATTTTACCTTTGACAAAGTGGAAAATTTAAAGGTTGGTTTGTCCCATTTTATTAATACAATAAATTTTTACAGTGTTGTTCTGGGCCTTTAGATATATGTTCTTTAGTGTTTATTATCCCTCAGTTGCTGTAAAAATTCTAGATTTGAAGTCTGGCATCATTGTTCAGAATGCTAATTCAGGAAATTAATTAGCATATGAAAGCAAAGGCACATCCATGTTTCCATTTCTTCCCTTACACTAACCAAAACAAAGTTGGTGTTTTCTTGTAATATCCAAGAGTGATGGAGCACAGAGACCATATTTTTTTATCATTTAGCACTAGTTTATAGCTTCCACAGACTTGTCCTAATAATGGAGCTATGAAGGATATGACAAGAATGGTGATATTAAATTTCTCTAGACTAACAGTAAATTTTTCCATTCTGATGTCAAGAATGTAGAGCATCTGGAATCTGCAGTGCAAATGGTTCAGTACGGGAACAGTTTCATCAGTTGCTTAGCCATTTATTCTCCTCCTAGGAACAAGCAGTCTTCTGTAGAATATAAAACTACAAAGGAAGCAATTTTCTAAAACTGGAAAAATCTTTTATGTCCTGTTGTTTCTGATTTAAAAGGTTTCCATTGCTTCTTACTATTAAATCTGACTGCATGTGCAAATCTAGTGTACACGTTTTTAAATTGGAATTGGCATTATTCTACACTGTGGTCTTCAGATCAAATAAAACTAAATTGTATTAATTAAGTTTAGAAAAAGCTGAAGATGCTCTGAAGACAGTAACTGCTGAAGTGTGTTGAAAGAACAAGTTGAAATTTACCTTTTACCTTCTTAGGCAGGGACAGTGCTGAATTCTCAAACATAGCTGAATTTTCCCTTGAAATTACCATAGTTGAAGCTGGCAGAATGCTACAAGACTTATTCTGCAGCCATGTTGTCTTACCTGTTCTTGCAACAAGTCCAAAAGCTTCAGAGTAGTTTCTCTATCCATGACAAACTGTTGTAAATTTTAGTTTCGGATTGTGTATGTGGATTTAGATTATCTACATATGTGTAGTTATATGGACTATTTCTGTAGGCAAAGCTATCTAGTCAATGGATTTTAATTCCCTATGGCACTGTTCTTGAATGAACTAAATTTTATGAAAAAATTTATTGTTTGTCCAGTGTTAATTTATTACTTTTAAATCTCTTTATTCTATTCTCATATATATATGAGTCAGGTAATCAGATTTAATAGACTCTGTAAGTACCTTCAAACAACCCCCTCCCCCTTCCACTCTTACAACAGTTTTATAATTATATTCCCATGTGCAATCCTTGTCTCCTTTTAGTAGGAGTTTCATTCTGTAGGGTTTTACAGGAAGTGTTAGATACTGTACCTAATTTATATTACATGAATATAAATAGCAGCATGCTGGTATCTAAAATAGGAGTTTCCTCATTTATCTGGAATTAACTCCTGTTACTGCCACTTGATTATGTGACCTTGTTTAACATAGCAAAGGCCCTTTTTCCTCCTGTTCCACTAATTTGGGAATGTTCTGGTGTGATTACATTGTGATGGTGGTTCGAGTTCCTCCCCCCTGAGCTGTAGGAATCACCAGACTTACTTCCCTTTTAAAATTGCGTAATTGTCTTACATCTCCATGTTTAATCACATTGTTTGTTTTTTTAATGTATGCTCAGGTCTTATGGGAATAAATTATCTACTTTTAAAAACTGAAATAAATTCGTTTTTCTTGTGTAAGTTATGTTTACTGAATTTTGACACCCGAAGTATTCTGGTACTAGTAAATTCCAATGGGTGCATAATTCCTTTTAAATATAAATGCTGGTTAAACTTAGGCGAACTAGACTAAAAAAAATCAAGAACCTAAGTAGAATAACAACAGTATGTAATAAAAGCAATTTTTTTTTTTGCAAGACATTCCACACAGTGCTGCCAACATCAGGCATTAAAAACAACAGGATTTTTTTTTTTTTATTTTCATCTCTTTTTTTTTTAAACAACTTCTAGATACATTTTTTAAAAGCTCTTGGTTGTATTTACTTACATTGTAGACACCTTTCAAAAAGTGTGTGGTCCATGCATTCCATGTGACCCAAGAGGATGGGACTTCAAGAGAAACATCAAAATTGAGACCAAGAGCACAGTCAAGGCCTGGCAGGCAGTGGTAGTGTTCAGCGTGGAGGTGCTGATATATCTCACTCCGGGGCTCATGAGTATTTTTAATTTGCAAAACAATCTGTATTTTAGAGGGTATCACTATGACCTTTTGGAAAGGTAATTTTTGGTTTTAGAAGTAATCAAAAGTCTTCAGTATGGCATCCCTTCAGACTACATAATTGCTACTGGAACAATTAAAAAAAATCTGGTTTTAACAGTCTGACAGTACTAAAACCACTGTTAAACTTGCATTTTTTTTCCCATGGCCGTTGGCACTGACTTCCAGAGCCACCTGAGATACTACTTAAAAGCTTTGCAGGAGGTTTGAAGTTGATCTGAAGCGCTCTACTATGAAATTCAGATTATTTCTATTGCTGCATGGCAGCATCTCTGTACAGTGACATCTTACAGGGCTGCAGGAATTTTGGCTACTGCTCTTCACGTGTAGGAAAGATGCATGTGACAATTTGTGAGATTTGGTAATTAAACTTAGGCCAATGTGTGGCTGCCAATATAGTGGTGTCAACTTCATTACCTGTTTACACTAACTTGACAGATTATTGTGTCCCTGTCCATATCACGAAAGCACTTTCTTTCATATGCCATGTGCTGGTAAAGTCACATGCCAGCCACAATTTTCACACTAAAGAATAACAACAGCACATTTCATGTAATTTAGACACAAGTAAAAATAATGTTTTACTTGGAGGTGTGTGTAGAAGATCCACGTACTATATTTCTTAATATATAAAAATCAGAATGCCCATATAAAAATTTTTGATTCTGTGGTACTGCACACTGCAGAAGGAACAAGAAGGAACAAGAGAAAAGGTAAACCTTTACAGGTGCTACCACATTTTTCTGCTATTATCTTCTGGAGCTGAGTCAGGTGATCTGGAATTACACAAATTTAACTTTAGACATGTTCTAGATACTTTGTCTTCAGTTCTCCCCAGATTAATACACTAAGTCTTCCTTCTGCCTGATTTTTATGGCTCCTTGACTGAGTTGTTTTTTAAATTCCGGGCTACATAGTGTTCAGTTTTGGGAGGAGTCTGAAGAGCGAGAGCAGTGTTCTCCAGGATGCTGCATGGCACAGTCCTCAGTTTCCACTGCTGCGGAGAACGGCCGGATTCTCATTTCCTTCTGGCTGAAAACTATAAACACTGGACTCTAGAGCCAAAGCAGGGAAGAACTAGAAACATGGCTATGATACTGGATAAAATCAGTCAGCACCTGTCTAATTGTCTCCACTTCCCTAGGAGAGTTGCACAGATTGGGTGCATTGCTGTCAAAGCTGGAGTAGTGCACTAGGGACATGGACACCCGTTTCGCTGGAATGGGCAATTCAGGGATATATAAATAAGTAAAGCCCATAGAAACTTTTGAGCCAGATATGAAACCTTTATGTGTGTAAGCACCCACAGGGTTTTGGCACTCCTGGAGTGCTGACAGGCGGGGTTTTTCTCTGGGAGTTTTGTGTGTAAAACCAAAGTCTCATTATGGGCAGATTCAGTCTCACCCTGTGTCACTAATACTTAATCCATCAGGAAATACAAACTTTCATTTTATTTTTCACTAGGGATTTTATTATCAAAGCTTTGAGGAGCAAGTTACAAGGAGAGAATAGTTTTATAGTTGATTACATGTGGAATTTAAGCAGATCTGATGGATCAAGGAAAAGAAAGCTTAGTCTGTTACACATCTTTTATTTGAAGGAAGTGGCTGAAGTTACTATTTTCTTTCTTCTGAATGACGCACATGAATTGTTCCTAAGCAGTTACGCCACAGTGCAAGTTTACATTGAAGATTTCTATTCCATTTCCTGAACTTTCAGGTTATTTTGAGGTAAATATACTTACAGTAACAAAAGTGGCCAAGTGTAAAGAATCTTTACATTTTCTAAATGAAAGAAAACAAATAGATGTTTTAATTTTCTAAAAAAAAATAAATTTTCTAAATGTTTTTATAAATTGTGCGATAAAAACAACCATTTTTGCTAAGTTCTGAAGTTCTAATAGTCTGGGATGTTGGAGCCACAAGTCCCATTCAGACCTCTTTTCTCTGGGTGTCAGCTCAATCACTGATTGTATCTTGCTAGGCAAAACTTGATGGTCTTTTTTTCTGTCTACAAAATTGTAGTGGTTTGAGTTGTATCTTCTTTTTGCAATATTTCTGAAGCAGAAACGAGAACAGATTTAAATAAAAGCAGGTTTCTAAGAGAAATGAATGCGAAGCACCAAGCAAAAATGCTTGGAGCACAAAAAGAATGTATCTGGAAAGAACTTTTTTTTCCCAGAATATTTTACCGAGAGGCAGTAAAAAGATGAAAATGTAAATAATCAGAACCCAAAGGTGCTGTATGTAATGCTGAAAGGGATATGTACTGCCTGAAAAGGTTGTGAAATTATTTTTACCAATAAATATTCTAAATTAAAAGTTTTAAGGAGATAATAAGCATAATAATAATAGGTAGCCTGTAATTTACAACAGTGTTCTTTTACCAGTAGAATATGTTGTAAATCTGTTCTTGTGATGAACAGCAGCACTTACTCAGACTAAAAATAATAACAGGACCGTGTATCTTGGATCCCAGGAGACTATTGGTGTTTTTGTAGACAGCAGACAGGAGAAAAAAGCCATTTTGTCCTTTTTACCCCAAGTAATCCCACTGGAAAATTAAACATGTGCTATGAATTGATATCAGCTCATGCCAGGTTACCTCCCTAAAGAGGACTGCTGCAAACACTGTTGCTACATTTTTTGGACAGCACTTTGATGGCCTGTATGCACGATGGATATTTTATGCTGTACGCTACTGTGGAACAGTGTGCTACTGTCTGCCCCTCGGAGACCGCTGCTGAGGTGTGCCACAAATAACTGAGAACAGCAATTGCTTTAACCCTAGAGAGAATCTCAAATACCTGCAAATTAAAAATGTTACTGAAATATTTCTGTGTGCATGTGTGTCTGGGAAAACTGTGTTGGTTTTGTTTTTAAAAGTTTAATCCTGCAAAACAGAGAAGTCGCTTTTGTATTGCTGTGGATCCTTGCTGAACACAGGATTAAAAAAAAAATATTAAGCAATATATTAGCAAGAAATATTTAGAGAAACCACGAACCTTTTTTTAATGGACCACCCTATCCAGTTTCTGTTCTTTTAAGGAAGTTTTTCCTATTCATGACTCATTTCACTCTTTGGCTAACATCAAGGGAAATGGAATAACGATTAAGCAAAGGAATGTATGTTTTTTTCTGGGTTTTTCCTTTTTTCAAAACCTTTATGAATTTTCTGCATAACCTTGTGTAAATATATATGGATGTAGAAGCTTGACAACTGTGACAAGGTAAAAAGTACATTGCTAATACTTGTTTCTTAGTAATTTTTTCTAAATGCTCCTTTTGGTTCTACAAGTTGATGTGCTGGATACTCCAGACTCTCTCTTCAGTTAAAATGACATGCTCCAGGCAGCCAATTACACAGAACTGTTAAGTGAAATTAATGAGATCACCCTAGATTACACTTTGTGTTTTATTTTCATTTTATAGGTCTGTACGAGCTGCTGGCTGCACTGCCAGCCCAGCTGCAGCCACATGTGGACAGCCAGGAAGACCTGACCTTCCTCTGGGATATGTTTGGTGAAAAAAGCCTTCATTCACTGGTGAAGGTAAACCACATTTGAGTCAGATTCTCTCTGAGAAGAGCATATGGAAAAATGTTTTGAGCGCCATCTAGTAAACCAGTGACCAAACTTGCTCAGTGAAAACAAAACAGCCTTGTTTTAACTCTGTTTCTGTCAGGGTGGAAGTTGTTAAATAACATTTTACCAAAAATACATAGATGATTTCATTTAAGAGTGATGTCTTGGCAGTGTAATGCTAATGCAACAAACATATGTTGTTTGCTCTTGTTTAGAAAAAAAAGAGTACGAAATAGTAGCAGGAAATCTGACACTTCTTTATGGTCAACATTCAAGACCTGGAGTTTAGCTTAAATAAATAAATGTTCACAGCAAAAATTAGAAGGAATATATTTTCTGAGGTCAAGTATGGCAAGAGTTCAGTAGCCACATTAATTTAAAATAATTTCCTTTAACAAAGTCAACTGAAATTCTAGTAAGCTGTTTCTTTTATTGGCTTGTCTCCATTTAATATTGTGTTTTGCTCATAAATATGCTGGACTAAAGTACAGCCTGAAATAAGTTGGACAAATACTTAAGTAAACTATTATGCTACAAAAATGATCAGCAACAAGAAATCAAAGCATGCCATGGGAGTATGCAGAGCTACCCCAATAATCTTAAAATTATGTATAGCTGAAAAATGGGACCAATCAGCTGGTTAAAACTATTCCACTCCTGCAAAATGGTAAATATGTCTTCAGTCCCCAGTACATACCTAATTCAAGCTGGAAGGAAATTATGAGGTCTCAAATGAGTCAGTAGATGGTAGTAACCCATAACATAAATATATCCAGACTTGTACAGAATTTGTTACCCTTGTCAATTAGTGATCTAGAGAAAGCTTAAAATTGGGATTATTTCTAAGTATGTTTGAAAGAATCACATATTCCCATTTCTTTCAGCTATTTTATTCTGGAAAAAGATGTAATAATGTTGATACTTGGTCAAGTGCTTGGTGATACTTTTCAAAATATCTGAGAATTTACATATAAAAGTAAACTTAAGTGCTCTCTGGCAGTTATTACACAAAAACAACAAACAGTAGAACAGTGCTTCGCAATACTTGCTTGCCTAAAGAATTTAATCAAAGTTTCTAAAGTGCCGTGATTCCCAGACTCCTTGCAGCTTTGCTGCAGCTGTCTGTGCAGGTGGCTTAGAAGATCACTATAAGAGGAATACCAGTCATCTCTCTGATGTAGGCTGACAGTGGTGTGCATCTAAGCAAAATGTTAGGTCAGTTGCTAAATTAGGTTTCTTTCTCGTTTGGGAATTAAAGAAGGCTGGATAGAAAATGAGCGTGGATCTGTGAAACATTGGCACTTCAACATTTGTTCTAATTTTTTATCGAGGCAAAACCTAAACCTTTTCAAACTCCTTCACTTACTGCCTTTGCCCCTTATTCCATAAGAAGACAGCAGTTAACTGGTTTACTCCCTTAGAGTATGCAGCTGGCTTTCCTAGTGGCTCTCCTGGTTGCATGCCCTGATTACCATGTTGTTTGTTATTGCAGGCTGGATTGGACTTTCTGACTTTAACGGAAAAGAAAGATGAGAAAGGGGATCAGGGAATGGTCACTTTATTGCAATTACAACGAGATGGCACTGAAATATTCCAACCATCTTAATTATTTATCTTGTGCTCTGTAGGTCCATATATTAAACATACATGTAACTCTGACCCTGTTGATGCTTCTTTTAATGTCCTATTAAGCCTCACACTATCTTAAAATAGATGTCATTCTTGAAATCTCTAAACTACATCTTTAGTGTTCACTAGTTGCCCTTCTTTAATACAATATATTAATTTCGTTTGAGAGACAAAGTTTTTTAATGACAAGAACTGAGATTATTAAGAGCATCTGGTCTGACCCAGTGCATGTCACAGGCTTTTGAACCTCACCTTTGATTTCTGTGGAGTTCCGGTATACAAAGTAGGGTATGAAGAGTTTTGGAAATGTTATCTAGTTCATATATCTGCCTCAAGATGGGCTTAACTGTATGTGAAACTCATGGTATTTCTTTGACCTTTAATGCATTTTTAGGAGGATTGTTCAGTATCCTCTCAAGTTTCAGAGAAAACAGTCCCTAGCCCTTTTGGAAGAGACGTGTAAGAGCAGGAGAACGAACCCCATCTGCCATAGTTTTTCCCTGTTACAAGACTTTGGGAGTGCCAAATCTTTCTTTCTGAGTTCTAGTGTCTTATTTGAAAGACTGTTTTTCCTAGCAGTAACTTCTTCAAGTCAACTGTACTTGCAAAGACAAGTGTTTTTAATTCTGCAGACAGAGAATGATGACACATATTTTGTAATAAAAAAAGAAAAAGAAAGGAAAAAAATGTGCACTAGCTTTGAGCCAAGGTTGTTGCGATCCTGGTATGTGGCAGTGTAGGAAGAAAATGAGCATGGGTATACTACCAATTAACACTGGTATTTCTGTATTTCAACACATTGCTTAATAAAAATTTCTACACTGATCTTCTTACCTTACTGTTTAATAATTTCAGGTATTAAAAACCAGCTTTTTTCCTAAGTTATAAAAAGGATAAAATGCTCCAAAATTATTGAAAGACTTAAGTATAAAAGGAACTTTCTACTTTTTCTACAGATATTCTAAGTTTTATGGGTATTTAATTACTACAGTTTTTTCTTCATGGTTGTATACTATAGCATATGGTTTGCTATTCTGGCTCTCTTTATACTGAAAAGAAAAGAAGAAGAAGGAAAAAAAAAAGCCCCAAACTTTGTCTTGGAGTTCTCTTCATTCAGTATTGTTGGACAGAAATCTCTTTGAGAACTTGGATCAGCCTGAGCTGTTCTAAGAAGTCAGAAATGGAAAAGCTGTATTAGATCATCCAATCCATTCCCCTGCAAATACTGGGTTGTTCCCTACAGTACATTCCTATTGTAGTTAGTAAAACCAGCAAACACTGATGCAACTGTTCTTGCTTCTTCACAAAGGAATCTGTTGATTAGATTTTAGCTTACAAAGTGCAGAGAGGAGGGAACCCACAACTGTTGTTGAGAGTTTGGAAGAGAAAACTGGTTCTGGATAGTGTTTAAAATTTGTTTCTTCTTCCCTCAATTTGTTACTTCCTTGTCTTCTTACATGACTCTCTCCAATTTTACCAAAAATCTTCGGCTGTCTCATTTCTTTTTATATAGCGGAGATCCCATTAATTCTGTAGAGATTTATCGATTAGTAGCATGAAGGGAAGATCCTTTAGGGTAATCATGAGCACTGACGTAGCCGATACCTGAAATAGTACACATGCTCAGCTTGGATATTTTTTAGAAAGGATAAATAAAGATCTGCTCTAACTACTCCTTTGGATTATTTTTAGAGGAGCTGCAAGAATTTCCATGTGCGTTTGCTTGCTCTTAGTGCACCAGACACGTTTTACTGTTTGTCTGTTTAGCTCCAGGATGAAGCTTCCACTCACACTGTTGCCTTAAACATTTCTGGTTGTGGATGTAATGCTCAAGAGTTGAGTAAACTTTTCTGTTGCACAGCTACCAAAGTATTTCATAACCAATTGCAGTTTACTGATTGTTTTTGGCCAACTCAGTACTGTAATTTCCATTATATGAAAAAGAAGCCACAGCAAGTGGTGTTGCTCTTTCTCTTGATAGGGAAGAGTTTGTATATTCAAAAAGCTATGTGTTGCACTAGGAAAAAAATTACTGCAAAGGTAAGGAATACTTGGTGAATCATTTTATTGTAACTGCGTAGTATTTGGCCCTGCAAAACCTTAATTTGTGCTAATTTTCTTAGTTTCAACTGGATATGATTTGACTTGAAGTTCTAAGAATGTTTATTTTCTATGTGCTAGAGGCTGACCATATAAATTGCAAAAACATACCAAAAATAAACTAGTCAGGTATATCCTGGTGAAATTTCTTTGGCATGTAAATTGAATTACATGATTACAGAGCCCAAATTTTACAGTCATTGTGGTATAGAAGCACTGGAAATTTTCAGTGTGAATACTCAGATTTTTCAATATGTAAATGTAGATGGTTTCAGTATACTGTGGTTCAATTTTTGGCAATAAGAAAAATAAAGATAATGTTTACAAAAACTAAGTTGACCAGGCAAAGCAAAAGGGATTGATTTGACACATCCTCAGTGATAAAATCAACGACCCGCAGATGATGTACTAAATCTTCAGTCTGGACTGTATGTGGGAAGAGATTTGCAGGTTGTTTTGGCATTTGTGAAAGCTTGTATGGTGCAGCTTTCCCCTACCCTGGAGTATGTCAGCTGTTCTGCAGATAACATCCAGGTGTGTGCTGCCCAGATCATTCACCTCCTGCATCGTGCATCCAAATCGTGAATGCTCCTGCCTGGGCACAAGCTCAAGCATCCAAAGATTCGGATCTTCTTCCCATAAAAGTGCAGAGAAAACGGACTTCAGATTGTATCAGTTGTGTGTGACAATTGATTGTTCTGGACATATTGTTCTGTATTTTTGGTGGGGATGACCCATAAACCAAGGGAATGACATCTCTGAGTGTGCCTGAAAAGTAGATGGTGGCTGAGGAGGATGTATCAGATAGCATAAGGCCTGAGCATGACACATGATGAAAAAAGAAGGTTGGAGATCATACTGAGATAGAGTTGGCTTTCTGCATGGAAGGCTGATGATGGAATATGTTGACTACTTCTGCACTTCAAGTTTGGAACTCACATTGAAATACTTTTTCCTGGATATACAAAACTTATTTACTTTCCCATTACTTTGTTATTCATACATAATTTCTCAAGAACTAATATTTATACAATCTTCATTATTTTTCAATTTGTCTGTTTTCTGCATGTCTCAAGACTTTTTTTTTCTGTTAATCATTGTATAGAAGAGAAAGAGAGTGGGGTGTGTTTGTGAGGGGATTTTGGTGGCTAATATATTTGCACCTGTTAAGGCAGTGGTGAGAGTGGTTTCTGATTCCAGGGCAGACAAAACCAGCCACCTCAGAAGGAGCTCAGAGGAGCTCCGTTACCCAAGAACAGCAAACCTGGAAAATGCACTAGAAGAGAAAGTGGGTCTGGGGTTTTGTACTTAACCTCAGTTAGCTAACAGAGGTGAGAGGGTCATGCTTTTGAGGGAAAGCACTGGAGAGTTGGAGAGATGTATGGACCACCTTGGAGTGGGTGGACTCATTGAAACTGATAGCTCAATCACAAAAATGCTTCTTTGATATTTGAAGACTTTAAGGTTCTTTACTGCTAAGTTCTCAACCATATTTATTTTTAAAAAGCTGTGCCTCCCTAGTAAAGGGAATAGGCTGCAGTTCTCTAAATTCATGTGGAGGTCTGAAGTGCTGTTTGCCTTGGAGATAGCAAAAATGAAGGAAAAAGCAGTGTGAGTAAGGATTTACCACCTGGACATCTGGAGGAGGAAGTGTGAGTGTGGAGGAGGTGGTTGACAGTAACAATTCATGGCCAATGAAAAGTAATTGTTCTTCAGACATTAGAGGAGAATCAAGTAAGGTTGCTTTGTACATTACAGTTTACATCTTTCAGTCAGAAAAAGCAAGCAAACGCTCCTCGCAGCAGAAATAAAGTGATCACTCTTGTAATGCAGACTGTCCAAACAGTGCACCGATGTAGTCCGTTGTGCTGGTGTGGAAACTTTTGCTATTTCTGGCAAGAGAAGGAATTTACTATAGTTGAAGTCATGAACAATGATGATTAGATAATAGGTGGCAGTTATTTGTCATTCTTTAAATCCAGATCATAAGAGATTGAGGAAATCTTAATTATTGTAGGGATGTCCTTGTTCAGTGAAAGTCTCTTGTTGAATCAGGTTTGGTTGAGTCTTGCCTTAATTCCTATTGGCAAAACATGATAGAGTTTTCAGCTTTAAAGAGCTACCTAGCAGTAGGTAGTGGGGAGTATGTGACAGTATTAGGATACCGAATCTGCAAAGATGTATTAAAGCTGCATGGAAGAAATTTAAGACTTTTATTTTTCTCATTCTTTTTCTCATTTTCTGGAGAGGAAGGTTGATCTCTAGTTAATTTTTGAAGCTTCCTGCCTGGGTTTTATGTACAGAATATATATGAAGGAGTGCTAGAATTTCAGTACTCGTCTCATCCAAAGTATTTGTAGGCAATGGTCTAATTTATATACCAAAATACAAATTTGCCACATGCTTTCTGCTTACCTAAAGCTGAAAATTACTGGGAAAATAATGCTCTATAAGAAAGCCTCTTGATGACTGACAATTGTTTGCATTCGTATTTGGAATAATTACCACTGAAGCAATGAGTAGTTTTGCTTCCATCAAAATTACTACATTTAAAAAAAAGTCTAATGCAAGGTGTTATTCCTCATGAAATGCCACATAAAGTGTTACTTTTGAAGCCAAAGTAATTTTTTGAGACTTGCTCAATTGCCAGCAACTGAAGTCTGTACTGAAGTCTGTAAGTAAAGAGATCACTCTTAGCTGGAGGCAGTCAGCTGCCTTTAAACTTAATTTCCATGGGAACAGTGATCAGATTAATCAAAATAAGGTAATTGAAGTTTTATAGGAAATGGTACAGGAGCTTTACTTTATTCAGGCTGATATTGTTTCCATGAAAACATTAGGAAAAAAGGTAGGTAGCAGCCAGGCATTGAGCAAATGATTGCTTCTCTTGTTGAGATTCAGGTAGTTTCTGGTCACTCTGTGTGTGTTGAACCCTTTGACTTGTTTCTGCTTTTACAGTATAAAAAGGCAGTACATCAGGTAATAACTGGGAAAAAATAAGCAAAATAAAAATGTACTCCTTTTGAAATAATAGCTAAATCTCCCACCCTTCCATGTTTCTTCTGAGTTGTTTTTCCATGTGTGCTCACTCATATATACCTGTGCTTATTTTTGCCTTCAGTAAAGTGAAAAAATGTAGCTCCAATTTATTCAGGCATAGCTTTGGATGGTGTAGCCTTTTTTGTAGAAGAATGCAAGTTAGGGCCAAGTAGGTGGAATAATGCAGTTGTGAAATATGGATTCTATGTGATGGTTCAACTAAAAATATTTGTTATAATTGTAGCTAGTATATTGTTTACTTGGAAGCAGACAGCTGGTGGACATAATCATTTTGTCCTTCTACTTGAAGTCTGTTGAATGGGTTCTCCTGTGGTAAATACTTTTTTTGTGGGTTTTTTTAATGTATTTTTATTTTGTACTTTTTTGTAGAAGTTAAACTGAATATCTAGTGTTAACTTCTTTGCCAGGTGTTTACACATTTGGTGTCTCTAGGATCTTTCAGTTGCTACATCAGAGCTGCTAATGTGTTTAGTAATAGGCACTTGCAACTTTTCATCTGGCTTTTTACAAGGAAGTCCCGTTCCTGTCATCAACTCCTCTTTCAGCCCACATTGTTAAAAATAATAATTAAAATCCAAGGATCAGATCCCAAAAGGATCAAATTGTCTTGTTGACAGTTTAGTGTCATAAAAGCTGTAGAAATTAGGTTGATATCAGAAGTCTCTACAGGTGGGTGTACCAACAAACTTTTAAAATGAAAAATAAAGCAGATAAGCTTATTAAATCAGAGGTGTGAAGTGTTTGTCTTTGAGTATTACTTGAAACTTGTGAATAAATCAGTGCTTTGGAATGTGAAAAAACTTCGGTTTAGGTTAAAGTCCAGACAGAGGCTTTTTTTTGGATCTGTGGTAATTGATTTAAAGTTTCTGCTGGGAAACCTCCAAAGAGTAGCAGAAATCCAGCCAAAATGTACTGGACATAAAATAAGAAAATCAATCCTTCTAAGATAAATAGTTTGTAATTTCATTGTTACCAAGGGGGCAGCGTACCAGCCTGGTGACCAAACTGGTACAGCAGTTCAAAGAGAACTTTTAGAACCAAAATCTATGTTCATACCCAGATTTTTCTTGTCTTACAAAGCTTGTGCAGTATTTATTTAACCAAAGTGATACATTTTTTGTCTATGATACTGATACTAATGAAAGGTCTCATAAGCTACTCAGTAATAGTCTGATAAATCCAAGACATCCAAGGATAATGTAATTTTAAACTGTTTTTCTACAGTGTTCTTTTTCCTTGGTCCAGAAGTTCTGTGGCAGAACATGTGAGGGAGTGTTTAAAACAATTTTTTTTTGTTACTGCCTTGGACTGTTTTCCTTTTAAGAACAGAAGTCATAACTACCCAAACCAACCTCTGCAGTGTGAAAACATGTTAAGAGTTAAGAAGGATGGGATGTGATAGTTATAAAATCTTTCTGAAGCATGGAACTGGTACAATAAGATTTAATAAAAATCATACTTTTAAGATTTAGCAAAAATGCCTGCCAGTGTTTCCTACCAGCAGGTTTTGTAACTGCTTATATTAGCTTTCCTTCTTTTTTTTTGGAAGTCTTGGTTGTATCCTTTCTCCAGCTAATCCTTGTGAAGTTCATTTGTAGCGTTCCCTAATATTTGTTAATGTTACACACATATTCACTGTCTTTCCTTGGTATGAAATACAGGCATGCAAGCATGGGTTTTACTAATCTTTTCTTTTTCTGTTCTTCTGTGTTGCCCTAAGCACTTCAAAACAACCAAACCAAAACCAACCCTTTTTTCCAGTTCTCTCTATTATAATCCTTTTCCTCCTTTTTGAAGCATGGGAAGAAGAGAGGACCATAGTATGGTAGGTGTGCACTATTCCTTTAGGCTTCCACATGGCACTGTTTGCATAGCAGTGTTCTCTTAACCAAAGGTGGTTTTCTCTAATATCCATTTCTGTGTATCTTTGTAGAACCCTGTGCTCACTTTGCAGGTGTAGTGGTGTTAGTGAAGTTCACTTCAAACATAAGTTACATTGAGACCTGCAGCATGTAAGTGCTTAACACGCTAGTACTCTCTGCCTGGTGCTCAGTCACTGCAGAATAACCAGTTGGGAGCTGAAGAAATAAGATTTCAGAGCATGCAAAGAATAAGGCTTACTTGTCTGGGCAAGTGTCATGAATTGACTTGGGCCAGACGCCAGGCACCCACAAAAGCCGCTAACTCACTCCTGTCTGCAGCCGGACAGAGGAGAGAAAATTGAACACCGGGTTCATGGATTGAGATAAGGACCAGATGAGATCGTTCACCAAATATCATCAAGGGCAAAACAGGCTCAGCTTAGAGATTTGAAGTGAATTTAATTGCCAAAAAAATAAGAGCAGGATAATGAGAATAAGCCCTTAAAAATGCCTTCCCCCCGCCCCTCCCTCATTCCCAGCTCTACCTCCTACCCCAGCGGCGCAGGGAGACAGGGAAGGGGGGTTAGGGTCCATTCATCACCTGAGGCTTCTCCTACTGCTCAAGGAGAGGAGCCGTTCCCCTACTGCACCATGGGAGACAATTCACGAACTTCTCCAGTGTGAGTCCATTTCATGAGCAACAGCTCTTTGTGAATTGCTGCAAGGTGAGTTCATCCCACAGGCAACAGCCCCCTGAAATTGCTGCGGCACGGGTCACTCTTCCCTGGGATGCAGTCCTCTAAGGACAGGCTGCTTCAGCCTGGGAGAATGGGCCCCTCTTTCCACAGGTCTCCCACTGGATCACAGCCTTCTCTCTAGGCATCCACCTGCTTCAGCATGGGCACCTCCCCCACAGGCTGTATGTGGATCTCTGCATCCCCCATGGATTCCCCTGGGCTGCAGGGGCACAGCTGCTTCACCATGGTCTTCACAATGACCTGCAGAGGAATCTTGGCTCCAGTGCCTGGGACACCTCCTCCCCCTCCTTCTCCACTGACCTTGGTGTCTGCACAGTTGTCCTTCTCATGAGTTCTCGCTCCTGCTCTTCTCTGGCTGGAATTAAAACTGTGCCACAACCTATGTTTTGATTTCTTCTTAAGTATGTTAACACAGAGGCGTTACCACTATTTCTAACTGGCCCAGCCTTGGCCAGCAGCAGGTCCATCTTTGGAGCCATCAGGGATTGGCTCTGCTGGACATGGTGGAAGCTTCCAGCAGCTTCTCACAGAAGCCATCTCTGTGGGCCCCCCACTAACAAAAAACAGGCTATGCAAAATCTTGACAGCAAGTCAAGGATGAGTATTTCAGGCAATTGCTGTAACTTAACTGTACCTTCAGTGCAATTGCAAAACCTAAATGTACAGATTCACTTGGACTTAGCATCTCCAGTATGGGGACATAGTCTGTTTCCATGCTACAGAAAGGGTTTCATGCTTTCTTGCTCCACCTGAACCACTCTGAGATATTGGTGTAAAAACATCTTTCTTATTCTTGTGGTGACGTTGAGTGATCTAAATTTAAAACTGTCTTGGATTTGTTTTCAAAAAACACTGGAGCCTCAGTGGGCCATTTAGAGTTGCACATGCATACCTTGTAGTCAGGTATTTTTCATGTCTTCCCCCACTCCCTAAGACCAGTTTTTCCCTCTGTGTGTTCTCCCATGTATGTCTGCAGGCTTCTTCGATTTCTTGTCTACTAAATAAGGCTTGGATTAATTCTTTGTCTCTTAGGAAAATTAAGACAGTAAGTGTATGAAGAGGAAATATTTGTATGCCATGTTAACATGGCTATATAATTTCCTAGGGAAAACATTGCTTTCACCTAATTTGCATGTATTTGCAAAGTTACACTATTTCATTAGATGCAAACTAAGTGATACTCCATCAGTGCTGGAATTGAGGGTGTTTCAAGATTTGCCAAGTGTAGTAAATACCAGGACAGGAAGACTCCTCTGTCTTGGCTGCAGAGGTGCAGTCTGGTGCATTAAGAGACGGATGCAGCCACTGCTGAGCACCTGTACCAGTAGCCAATTGAACAGAAAGGCTACCACAGGCAGAGCAGTGCTTCGGCCAACACAAGCACCTACGGCACTCATATGAAAAAAAAGCTGACAGCCTGGTCCCATTTCTCATCTCCAGCCAATCAAGGCACTGTTGAAAACACACACCCTTCTGCTCTCTAGATTTGACAGAGATCCATGTTTGTAGATTCCTCTAATACCAGCACAGGTGTTAAGTCCAGCTCAGTAGCCATGCCCGGGCCCTAAGCTCTATACCCAGCCACAGGTTGACTCTAAGTCCTTCCAGATAAATGTCTCCTCTTATTTGCTGGCTACACCGTTAGGGAAATACAAACATACTCTTTTCTTCATTTTTTGGACTTGTATCTCACACAGAGAGACATAAACCCATCAATATTGTTATCAATAAAATAATAATCCGTTTTGACTTCTGAATTCCATTGCTTATTTTAATATCATTATCTATCATTTACACACTGTACTGTATGCATCGGTGTAACCCTCTTGATCCTTTTACTGGTCATCACTTCAGAACTTTGTTTCAGGGAATGTTAATGCTAAGTCGGCAGTTTGTGCTCTCTCCTTAAATTTTAGGTTGTTTTCCCTCTGAATTCAGTCCTGCTGCCTTTCTCCTTCACTCTGTTTCATAGAGCACTAACATGAAATCATTGCTCCCCAGAGGAGGAGATTTTGAACGCTGGAGCCACTGACTCTCTTGTGCCCCGGTGGCTCAGGTACAGTGTGACCCTTTATGAAGAACATAGTATTTACTGAGTGGAGAGCATGGCAGAGGATGAACAGTTTTACTTTGTCTGTTGAAAATTAAATTTGTAGTTTCCCTATCCCTAACTTTTCTTTTTGGCTTTTGCTAGCAATCACAAGGTAATTCCAGTGATTTCAATTATTCACAAGCATGACTGCCTCGGTTATTTTGATAGTAGGAGTTAAAAACCCCCCAGTGCTGCCAGCTATAAATGCTAGAAATTATGTATGGGATAGCCTTGAGTACTGCTTTACGTTTACTGTGGATATCATCTTCATAAAATATTTCCAATTTTAATGTGCTTTACAGATTGGGTTTCATGGAAGAGAGTAGTTTTTCTTGAGATTTAGTGATTAAATAATCCAGTAATGACACTGCAGACATACAGAGCTTTAATCAGGATCAAACCATAAATTAGGGTGTAATTTTGAATTTCGAAGTTTCAAACATTCTAGGAAAAAAGTAACCCATGATTGTCATCATGTTAATTGGCATCTGAAATACTAAGCTGATCATACTGAAGTTCAGCGTATCATTAAAGGCTAACTACAAATCATACCATAGCACGTGCCAAGCAACAAAGCATTTGTAATTGTGTGCCTATGCACTTTCATCTGGAAACATCCACTTTCCACCAATTTCTAACTAATAATCTGACCAAGTTTTATTATTATCTTCTCCCAAAGGGGAAGCAATATTTTCCTTTTGTGATATATCAGGAAACCACTGAGGTGTACCTCTGGGTAGCTTGATCACGTGTTCTGTCCTGCTTCTGCTCTCTCTCTGTGTTTTCTGAATATGTATATTGGTCTTTTAACTTATGAGAACTGGATTATTTTCTGTTTATTTTTTTTCCTACTAAATGAATTTTAATGCATGAAAGCCCTTCCGTTCCCTTTGTATTATGTGCATTTATTATCCCTTCACAACCACTGTCATGGCTTCTCTGTGGGAATGTCACCCTGGTTTTTACTTGCTTCGGCTTTTCTACTGATTTAGTAATATAGGCAAGAGTGACCTCTCATATACTTGAGGCTGATCATGCAAAGATGGGTATGGTTAAAGTACTTCACTGTATTTTGATTGAGCTGGGGGAACTCGAGTTAAGCTGGATCATTATTTTTAATCTCTTGTTCTGTCAAGGGTAAACTGACATTTTTGCACAATAGAAAAGGAAATCTGTTGCTTTTTGGTTTTGTTAATGTTATAATTCATGGCATAAAAATGTAAAACAAAATATCCCTGGTTAATGATACTTTCTCCTGATATTATTTAAATTTTTGCTGGTTTCATATTCAAATGCAGTGCAAACCAGGTTAGGTTATGCTAACTAATGTGTAGGTTGAATCCTACTTGGGAAAAGGGGACTGGAGTTGGGGAACAGTTCCAGGTTGGAAACTGTCAGGAAATCTCTTGGCATCCCAGTAGCTAATGCTTTTGTGTTGCTGGTCTGTAGATTTATAGATCCTTATTTCAAGAACGAAATTGCTAAATTTATCCCTATATTCTTTTTTGTAATGGCAGGAGTATCAATGCAGCTCCCTTACCTTTGTTACTCTTGTCTCCTCATTAGGCAATTTCTGCTGTTTTCTACCAGCTTTCCAGTATTTAAAGATATAGTGTGGCTGTAGTTTTGTACACCTGTGTAAATACATTTGTGTTACCCCTTCCAATGTAAAAATAAATTAATATGTTTGCTTTGATTTGAAGCTTCCTGTGAAATGGGTTTGCATGGTTAGATGATTTAGTGCAAAACCTGAAGTGCACTGGTCTGAAAAGGTATGGGGAAATGGCAGTAAATCTCTTCTAAATTACTGCAATTTTCTTCCAATATTTTGTCATTATTTTTCATATTTCTCTTTATTCTACAGCACACATTGCACTTAAGTGTTGGTGTTTCTCCATCCTCTATGGGGAAGGTTGAGAATTAGTTCTGTCCTTTAACACTATTGTAATTTTCTGGTTGAACTTAATTGGGACATTTTACTCCTAACACATCTCTCATTGAAAATAATATTCAAATGCTGTCTTCATGTCTTTTTCAATTAAAAATCTTGCTATAAATCTTGCTTGTTGGTATTAATTGATTTACTAGAATCTCTTTGTTTTGATTTCCATGCAGTTTAAATTGTATCCTGGCCCCTAGCTGCAGTGTGCAGGCCTCAGCAGCTTCTCTTCTTACATTCTGTGCCTTCTGAAGTACCTACTGCAAGTCTTCTATTGCTGGTTTTTATTGATCTTAACTTTTATTTATGTATTTATGTATTTTCTCTATTTATGTATTTTCTCCACATTTTTAAATTTTTCTTCACCTACTTTTACCATTATTCCCAGAAAAAAAAAAAGTGACTTTGTGTCTGTCCCTGATTGTCCAAGGTCTGTCTGGTATGTTGTGATCTGCTTGGAAGGCTTTGCTATTGTTCACCTCTTTTAGAAATAAGGGAAGGCTTGAATGCAAAGCATGTTTTCATAGGCATTCTTTGCTTTCATGACCATGGTTTCATTAAAGAACATTTAAGTAAATGTTTAATTTTACACTGGTGACTTGTCCTAATACTCTTAAGTATGAACATAATTAATCTCTTGAGTGATTAATTGTTTACTATCTTGTTTTGGGTTGCTTTTTAACATGGACTGTATACAGGCAGAGGGAGAAGGGAATGGTGAGGTTTTTAGCTCCCTTGCCTGTTGGCAGAGGCTGTAGAGATTTTGCCTGGTCCATTTAAGCACCTTCATGTGTGGCTGCTTTTTATTTGTCTGTGTGTCTTGCCTAAGGTTAATGTATAGGGGAGTCTACCTCTGATGGCTTTTACATTTGAAATTCTTCAGCACTGTTTATTTGTATGACTTAAGTCTCCTGCAGTTTTAAATGCAGAATTGACTAAAAACCATTTCTAGATTTCATATTTGAGAAACTGCATAAATGGGTAAGGTTAGTCCTTAGTTTCTGTTTATAGTTGACCTCTTTTAAATTAATTATTTTGAATATTCCAGAAGTATTTAATCTGTTATTTTATTGGTATTATGGGTTAGGATCCAGTATTTGTGGGACTTCGATGCAGTTTTAGCAAAAGTTGTGTTTATAGCAGAATTCTGCTCTGATGATGGAAGCCTTAAATAAAAAGGGTTTTTTGCATCATTTGATACTTCAGAGTAGCTTCTTTTACAGAGTGGCTGATTATTCTTGAGGCATGTGATAGGGAAGCAAAAGAGTAAGAATAGAAAATAGTAATTAAATTTTAATTGTGCTATGCATATGTATGAATGCCTAAAAAACTGTGGTTTTTTATTCCTGGCAGTAACTTTTCATACGTATGGACATGCAGTTTTCAATGTCAGTGTTTTTCTTAAAATGAAATCTATAGAGGAAAATCATAATGTTGTGAATCAGAATTATAGAGTTTGGGTTGGCTTGTTTGGTGGTATTTCTGTTTTGTTTGTTTTGGTGGTGAGGGTTTATTTGTGGTGTTGTTGTTGTTGATTTTTGTCTTTACATCCGAGTTTTATTAATTACTTAACCTGTGCTGTATCACATGTTGCACAAAATGTAGAAAAAGCAGAACAGTGAGCTGCGTATTTCTCACATCACATAAATTGTACTGACCCCACTAGATGGTGCTAATTGATAAATGTATGTGTGTGTACATTTATATATATGTATTTAATTTTAGCTCAAAGCATAGATGTCCATGCCTGTGAATGAAGTTTGGGGTTTAAATGGGTTAATTCTGTAACACTGAACTGCACAGAAGTGATCTCTTCAGGGAACCTGAATGGAATTCAAATTTGGACTAACTTGTATTGATAACAGGCTGTAACGATGATGTTTGCTGTACTAAGCTGGAATAAATCAAAGTCTTCATGATTTAAATTTAGCAGTCTCTGCTCGAATAGTAAAACTGAAAAAGCCCAATTCAGTGCCAAAATGTCTTAGCCTGGATGCAGCAATTTTTTCTTCAATTAATATTTAATTGGCATTTCTCTAGGATCTTAGATCTGTCGGGAATAGAGCTTGCTGAAAAAAGCAACCGTCTGACAATCAAATGGGTAGTTTAACTGTCGTTCCTGTTAGAATTGTGTTTACTCCGTGAGCAGGGTTAGGAAAGTTCTTTCCTTTGGATTTATACTGTTAACAGAACAGTGGAAATCACTTGCTTTTGTCAAACGTCTGGAAATCTTGTTCTGTATAATGACATAAAAATAAAAACATCAGTTTGAATTTGTGATGTTTAAAAACAGTAGTATCAGAAGAAATGAAGTTTACAAAGCAGAACCTTTGCAGGGAAAACATACTTGTGGGCAAATTAGATCCTTTTAATGTTTATAGAAGTGTAGGTGTTTTCTGAAAGAAAACATTGAGACATTTGAGGCATTATTGAGATACGTATTAAATCTAGGCCCATATTTGATTTTTTTGTAGCCTCTAAATTAAATTCTAAACTTAGCCTTCAAGAAAGTTTATTAGCAGTGAATTGGGGATCTGCTCTTATTGCACAGTATTTCTATACTTTCTTAGCAGATTTCCAAAGACAATTCTAATCTTTCAGTTCTGTCTCATAATAAAGTTTCTTCTTCCGCTGTATTTATTTGACAAAGCAGGACCATACAGTTGTTCATTTAAAACCTGTCCTGTTACCTTTTTATATGGAAAAGTGCTGTTTTAATTTAATTTATCTTTTTAACATGCTGTCTCCGTATTCTTAACAAGTTACCTCTTCAGTCTTCTAATTTGAACTTTGGGAGCAATGTAACATGAATGGGTATTAGTATTGGCACGGAAAGTGTTGTAAATTTTTGTCTGAATTCACTTTATGGCTCTTTCTTTGCTAATCAACGTAGCAGCATAAAGCACTAGGAAATAATGGCATATTGGTTTGGGGTTTTTTAAATTGCTGAATCAAACAATCAGATTTGATCACCAGTAATGAAATGTTCAAGATTGCCATTTTCCCAGATGACCCTCAGCAATAAGATGACATTTGTTGCTGGTATGTTTTCTACTTACAAGGATTTCAGATAATGATAGTTTCCAAAGTGCAGTCAGCTGTTGATGTCATCTTCATTCTTTACAATCCAGCAGCATCCAGACTTGTTTCTTTCCTTTTCCCATTCATATTTATTAGTATAATTACGTTTATCTATTTTAGATGATTTTTTTTTCTTTGAAGTATTCAAATCTGAAATTCAGGATCAAAGAATGGTTATATTTTTTCTAATTTTTCTGAGAAAAAAATCCTCCTCTCAGATTCATAAAGATCTTTAAATTTAAAATACTGGACCTCAAAGGGAGATACACTTTTGCTACATAAACCAATAACATTATATTTGCACTGTTTAAAAAAGGTTTGCTATAAAGCTGAAGAAACTTCTATATTTCTTAAAATCTGACCAATACCAAGACTTGAAGCTTTTAATTTCTGATGTTTTAGATAAATTCTTTGGATTATTTGTTATACATAAGAATTCAAATTAGTTAGGCATACATTTTGCAAGTCTTTGTTGCGTTACCTAGACACATTCAGGTGATACCTAAAAAGGAAGTATTTCAGTGAGAAAGAATGGAAGGTTTCCTTAAAGAAAAGACAAAACCCCAGGTTTATTTTTGGAATGTAGGATTGAAATAATAGAGACATGTATATACTTTTTCTGATCATTTTTATTTGAAAATTTTTATTTTTTTATTTGAACGAATTTTTAGTTCATTAGTGTCTTGAATTAAATGTTTTTCATCAAGTTTTGTATTTAGAATGATTGTATAAAAATGTTTGATCATTGCAGTAAAAATTGTTCCCACCTCTGTTTGATCACACCTGTGCAACTTTTCTGTGTTCTCTTTCTCAAAACTGAAGTGCTTCAGTGGGAGTTATAATTCCTTTTTTCCTTGCATTAAGTATTCTTTAGGTAAAAGTATATCTTAAAAGTAACTTAGAAATGAAGATTTCCTGATATGTTTGACATATAAACAAATATTGTAGTTGGTCATAAGTATGTCACTATCAGTAACTGAAATACCAAAAAATGTAAGCTTACAGTATTTTTTTCTAAAGAGATGTCATTTTAGTAGTATTGGTTTGGAAATCAAATACATTTTTTGTCTGTGATTAGTCATTGTCTTCCTTTTGGTGATGAGGAAACTGATGCTTAGTTCCTTTGATAATGTGCTTTTTCAGTCTTTGGATAAAAAATGGCTATAATTCTGAGTATTGTTACCATTTAACCTCGCAGTCTTCATATATGACTTTGACAGTTTTGTTTTATGCATGTTCAGTTTGCTGCGTCTGCATTACTGCACAATATTTCCCAAGAATTGAGTCAGGATCTTTAATGAAAGATTTGGTATCTTGTGTTGTGAATGATGAACCCTTACCATTTTCTCAGTGAAAGGAAGAGAGAGAAATAGGCACTTCCGTGAGCCCACCTCAAATTCTGTCTTCCATTTAAATCTGAATGCTCCAGTTTGAAAAGTGTTTTTATTAAAGTAATAATACTGAGGGGAGGCAGAGGGGGCATCAAAGTGTGAGTGTATAGACAGAAGGGCCATAAACTGAAAGAGCAATTTGAGACCTGGAATCCTGAGTTCAGTATTGCTCTTATGAAATATTTCCCTCAAACTTTTACCAATTTTGTGTTTACACAGGTCAGTGTGTGCTTTTGGAGAAGAGAATTGCTATACCTTTATCAAATTCTGACTGGTATTATTCAGACTGGGACATGATGGGTTTACTGCTCAGATTTTATTTGAAAATGTATTTATGAAGGGTAGTGCATTAAAATTGTAGGGATCTTTCAGCATCCACAGACTGCAGTTTGAAGACTGCTTGTTTCAAAGGAAAAAAAGTGTGACGTTCTGTTCTTTCTGTTCAAGGACCTCATGTCCTTAGCTCACACAATAGAGCTTCATTCAAATTTGGAATTGTTCTGATGCTCGTTCCTTTGGAAATGGGGTTAAAAGTACAGAAAAACAATTTTGAAAATACTGTATACAGTAGCCATGTAGACTGCTTGGCTCTAAAGGGGCAGGGAAATTTATTTTGGAGCAAGTGCAACTTGTTTAGCTTTGGTCTGAACTTCCTCTGTCTATCTAGGGACCTTTTTCGTATAAGCAAAGTCATCAAAACCTTTGCTTGTTACTGACAAAAAAAGGTCCATTTGAATGAAGTCTGTGAAATCTTGTATAATAGGACCTTTATTTTATTGTAAAAGGAACAATGAATTCAAAGTGAATTTTTTTTAAAGCAAAATAAACATTTTTAGAAACTCAGCATGAAAAATTTGGTTTGTAGCCAGTATTTAATCTGTTTTGCTTAACATTGCAAAAATAAAATAGCAAATGCTATTACCATATTACCTCCTTTTAGCAACAAATGGAGGAGAATCACCATCCTTTATTGGGTGTGGGGGAAAACATAGTGAGAAAGAACAAGGAAAATGCTGAGGTACTTAATACCTTCTTTGCCGCAGTCTTTAACAGTAAGACCAGTTGTGTGGGTACCCAGCCCCTGTGCTGTAAGACAGGCACAGGGATCAGAATGGTGGCCCCATAATCCAGGAGGAAATGGTGAGTGACCTGCTACATCACTTAGACACACACAAGTCTATGGGGCTAGAGGGGATCCAGCCGAGTACCGAGGGAGCTGGCAGAAGTGCTCACAAATCCCCTTTCCATCATTTGCCAGCAGCCCTGTCTAACCAGAGAGGTCCCATTTGACTGAAAGTCAGCAAATGTGACACCCATCTACAAGAGGGGTTTGTAAGGAGGATCCAGGGAACTACAGGCCTCTCAGCCTGACCCTGGAGCTGAGGAAGGTCATGAAGGTGATTGTCTTGAGTGCTATCACACGGCACATACTGGACAACCCAGGGGATCAGGCCCAACCAGCATGTGTTTAGGAAAGGCAGATCCTGTTTGACCAACCTGATCTCCTTCTGTGACAAGGGAACCAGCATACTGGATGAGGGAAAGACTGTGGATGTGTCTACCTGGACATGAGTAAAACTTTTGGCACAATTTCCCACCACATTCTCCTGGCTTGGACAGGTGTGCTCTTTGCTGGGCTGTTGGGATGGCTGGGCCCAGCGAGTGTTGGTGAATGGAGTTACATCCAGCTGGTCACTGGCCACTAGAAGTGTTCCCCAGGGCTTGGTATTGGGGCCAGTTCCATTTAATATCTTTATCAATGATCTGGACAAGGGGATCGAGGGTCACAACAACCCCTGCAGAGCTACAGGCTGGGGGAAGAGTGGCTGGAAAACTGCCTGGCAGAAAAGGACCTGAGGGTGCTGGTTGACATCAGCTGAACATGAGCGTGTGCCCAGGTGGCCAAGAAAGCCAATGGCATCCTGGCCTGGATCAGCAATAGTGTGGTCAGCAGGACTAGGGCAGTGACCATCCCCCGGTACATGGCACTGCTGAGGCTGCACCTCAAATCCTGTATTCAGTACTAGGCTCTTCAAATCAGGAGGTACATTGAAGTGCTGGAGCATGTCCAGAGAAGGACAGCAAAGCTGGTGAAGGGTCTGTAGCACAAGCCTGATGAGGAGCAGCTGAGGGAGCAGGATGAGTTTAGCCCGGAGGAAAGGAGGCTCAGGGAAGACCTTACTGCTCTCTACAACTACCTGAAAGGAGGTTGTAGCCAGATGNTCAGCTGAACATGAGCGTGTGCCCAGGTGGCCAAGAAAGCCAATGGCATCCTGGCCTGGATCAGCAATAGTGTGGTCAGCAGGACTAGGGCAGTGACCATCCCCCGGTACATGGCACTGCTGAGGCTGCACCTCAAATCCTGTATTCAGTACTAGGCTCTTCAAATCAGGAGGTACATTGAAGTGCTGGAGCATGTCCAGAGAAGGACAGCAAAGCTGGTGAAGGGTCTGTAGCACAAGCCTGATGAGGAGCAGCTGAGGGAGCAGGATGAGTTTAGCCCGGAGGAAAGGAGGCTCAGGGAAGACCTTACTGCTCTCTACAACTACCTGAAAGGAGGTTGTAGCCAGATGGGGTCAGTCTGTTCTCCCAAGTACCAAGCAATAGGACAAGAGGAAATGGCCTCAGGTTACACCAGGGGAGGTTTAGATGGGATTTTAGAAAGAATTTCTTCACTGAAAGGGTGGTCTCCAGCACTGAGCAGGCTGCCCAGTAAAGTGGTTGAGTCTTCATCCCTGAGGTATTTAAAAGATGTGTAGGTGTGGCACTTAAGGGACATGGTTTAGTGGTGGACTTGGCAGTGCTGGGTTAATGGGTGGACTCAGTTTTAATGGCTCTCTTTAGTTTTCAGCTAAAGTCATGGTATATGAGCATAACAGAGGTATTTATTAATTATCTTTCTTTGGTGATACTAGCATGAAGACAGGAAATTCTAAATTAGAACTACAAGACACAGATCTAAGACATGAATCTACAGGCACATCCCACTGTTCATGAAGGACGTATTTGTTATCAGTGTCAATAGCAGGTACTTAACATATAGTGAAGTACTTTTTCTAATAAAAACAGATGTGATGGGGAGGTGAAATTTAAGAACCCTGTATATATGGCACAGAGAAGCAAGGGCAGGATCACCAGATCCATCAGTTGCTCACTTAATGTCTGTCTTGGTTTTCTCAATACAGAAAGAGTAGAAGAGATGCTTTTTCATTTTACAATAAAAATCTGGAGATGGGTCCTTACAGAGCTGAGACTTTGATAAGATCTGTTTAAGACAAAATCAAACCTGACAATGCCATCATGACTGTGTCAGGTTAGTCTCAGAGCTGCTACATCTGTGAGACTGCCTCAAATAAACTCCTGAGTGCTGGTGTTCTTCCTGAAGCACTGAATTTTCTCTGTGTTCATCATCTTCCTCAGATGCTGCCCAGCTCATCAGGTGAATCAAGGGTGAAAGGCAGATGAGGTAATGAGGCAGTGTTAAATGATTGACAAAGGAACCCTGAAACCACAGATTTAAAAAGAAACCCAGGGAGAACAGGATTTTACCATACAACTTACTGCAGTGTGCACAGGCATTTTTTCTGTCTTGAAATTTCTGGTTAGACAATAAAAACTAGTTATTTGACTAGAATGACTAATAATCCATATGACTGGTATTTTTATCAAGTTTCATTTTTGTCCCTAACAAAATCAATACATAATTTGATTTTGCCAGTTGAGAAAAGCTGCCTTCTTTCCCCCCAAAGGTTCCTTTCTTTCATTTATAGCATGCTGTGCTTCTTTTATTGGCTTTAGTAATATAATTCATAATGATCACATGGTATTTGCTATCACTGTTAACTGGGCACTTCTGAAGTGACACCTCTGTCACACATATAAGCGCTCCATAACCAAGTTCTTGCTGAATCAAATTTCAAGCAGCGTTTGCTGAGAGTCTGATTTAAAGCTGTGGCCTCTTCAAACACTGCTACTGATTTGCACTGATTGCAACTGATTTAAAATACTGTAACTTTGTACATCTGTTGGTAACACAAAATTTTTACAAATATAACCTGACAAGAAAAATGGCCCTAAGTCTGATCTATGATCACATTTTTGAACTTAGAAAATTACTGTAATTGTGCATAAAGTTCTGAAAATTTATTTCTGGAAATGCAATGCGATTAGAAATTTCTGGAGGAATTCCATTTTGAATATAGGTCATTCTGATTGCTGGGTAAAGGACATTTTTTAAGTGTCATCCAGCACATCCTGGACTCTTAGCAACCATACATTTAAGGACTGAACAATGCTAGTGTAGATTTAGATTGAATGTAAGGAAGAATTTTTTTTTTTTTACGGGGGTGGTAAGACACTGAAACAGAGAAATTGTGGACGCCCCTCCTTTTAAGTGTGCAGTGTCAGGTTGAATAACACTCTGAGCAACTTGATCTAGTGATAGGTAGCCCTGCCCGTGGCAAAGGGTGTAGACTAAGTGATTATTGCAGTTTGACACTGGCTAAAAAAGCCAGGCACCCACAAAAAATCATTCATTCATTCATTCTTTCCTGCTATAGCTGAGTAAAGGAGGGGGGAAAAAACTAAGGGCTCGATGAGTTGAGATAAGGTTAGGAGAAAAACACTCTAAGGGCAAAAGAGGTTCAAAACTTCAATGGTATAAAGAAAGTTTATTATTAACAGAATTAAAAGAGGCTAATGAGAACTAAAATAAACCTTTAGAACACTTCTTTTTCTTCCCAGCCCCTCCCTCTTTCCCACCGACAGCGGAGGGAGACAAGGCACGAGGGTTTTAGTCAGTTTTTCACTTCTAATTTTTCTTCATTTTGTTCAGGGAAACAAGGGTCTTTCTTCTGTTGTACTGTGGAGTCCCCCCGCCCCTGCCTGGGAGACAGTTCTCTGTGAACTTCTCCAACTTGGTTCTCTTCTCAAGAGCAGCAGCCCCGCCCAATCAGCTGCAAAAGTGAATCCTTCTCAGGGGCTAAAACAGTCTTCCCGAACCTGAAACAGTTGCCTGCGAGTCACTCATCCACATGAGTGCACATTTTTATGGCTCATTTTGGCATCTACTCGCTCTGTCGGGCGAGTGGACCTCTGCATCTCTTGTGGACCCAATGAGCTGCAGGGGGACAGCTTACATAACTATAGTCTTTTACCACAGTTTGCAGAAGAAAATTTCGGGTCCGGCGCTTGGAGCAGTTCTTCTCCCTCTTTCTTCACTGACCTCAGTGCTGTCACGTTGGTTCTCCTCATGTGTCCTCACTTCTTCCTTTCCTCTGACTCAGAAGAAAATTGTTGTCCGTAGTTATTATTGTTTTCAAGTTCTATCAATTGGAAAGTTCTTTCAGAGTCTTGCAGTGATTAAAAGGTTGATCTCATCTGGGCTCCACACCGAGGAGTTGCTTGCCATATTTCCACTACTGGCCGCGCGGCCCTGCCAGCCCCGCATGGGCAGTGCCAGCTGCAAGGCCCCGGCCATGGCACTGGCCGCAAGGCCCCAGCCGCATGGCCCCGCCGCTCCTGGCACCGGCCACCCCTGGCCCCGGGAGGGCCCTGGCTGCACCGCCTCTCCACCTCTTGGAAGAGAAAATGGAGTGCATTTCTTTTTTCCTTTCTTAAATATGTCATCACAGAGGCCTTACCAACTTCTCTAATTGGGCCAGCAACATGTCCATCGTCAGAGCCTTCAGAGATTGGTTCTGCTGGACCTAGTAGAAACTTCCAGGAGCTTCTCACAAAGACACCTATGTGGCTTCCTCCGCCCCCATCAAAAAAACCAAACTGTGTTAAACTAACACAGTGATCTTTAAAGGTCAAGCCATTCTATGATTCTGAGCTTGGAGTTTGGTTTGCATTCTTTTAACACAAATGCAGAAATTTTGGTAACCTCAGAGCTCTTTGGTCCTGATATGCACGTTTAATTGTTGGCTCTTTTCAAATAATGGACTCAAGTGCACATATGATGCATAAAAAGAGTGTTGGAGGTTTATTTTGTTTATGTGTTTTGCTGTAGCACAAAATTGAATATTTTTTGCAACTTCAGGACCTTGGTAACAGGCTTTTTTCCTGTGATACCTCTAATGTTCCTTGCATTGTTAACATGAGTGGGTTTAATCTTCAATGGATAGAAATTAACAAAATCGCATCAAGTTTAGTTAGTCTTAGGCCTCATTTTTGAAACGGCATTAAAATCTCCAGTTATAACCCTTGTCCACTCCTCAAAAAGTCACCCCTTGTGAGCTCCTCAAACACCCTTTAGCAGCAGATGAGGTAAGGCTCCAGCTACGGAGCTTGGGTTTCTATCCAAGAATTTAGATGCCCTGTTGGTTATTTCCTTGTTCTAGGTGGTTGCGAGGGGAAGAAACAAGTGCTGCAGAAGGAGCCACCACTGATGCCTTAGGATTTTAGCTTTTATATTTTTCATCTCCTGTAATGCTTTAGTGTGTAACTCTAAAACTCCATATAGCCTGTTAGCTACTGTTCTTCTATTTTGGTTAGACAAATCCTCTAGGCCTGAAACTCAAGGACACCTTACTGTCTTGGGCCCCGCAATATGTAAGCAAAAGTGGGTTAAGAGGGGAACTAACTTGGGGTAATGACTTCATTACCTGAAGTTGTAATTGGAGGATTAACCCCCGATATGCAAATGGACCAAGCTTATAAAAGTATGAAAACCTGTGACCCGGTTGTCCATTTTGAGTGTAGCCCCTGAGGGCTTTGACCACCGAAAGTGTACCTTGAAAGCCCTTCAATAAATATAACCAGTTTTATTCTCCCAATTTTGTCTAGCCTCTGTTTTTAGGTAGCCCCTTCAAGGCATCACCACCACCAGCTGACCAGTGCCCATCCAGTCAGTCTCCAAAAAATAGCTGCTTTGGAAAAACATGACATTATACAATGTGAAATATCCCTCTGGTCAGTTGGGGTCAGTTGTCCCAGCTGTGTTCCCCCCCAGACCCTTGGCCACCCCCAGTCTACTCCCTGCAGAGCACAGAGGTGGCCTTGATACTGCACAAGCACTGCCCAGCACTAGCTAAAGCCTTGCTCTGTCATCAGCACGGTTTTGGTCACGGATCTACAACACAGCACTATACAGGCTGTACAGCACTGTACAGGCTGCTATGAAGAAAATGAACTCTGTCCCAGCCAAGCCCATTGCAGCAGTTTACACCAGACAGTCTGAAGGCTTTCTGATTTATTAGTGATTTCATTCTATACTGATAAAGAAACCCTCAGTTGTTTATGATAGTGCAAGTTTTTAGTAGGGTTATCTGACATGTTCTGAATTTCTTCTAACTACTAACTTTTAACTGTGCAGGCAGAAATATTTCCACGCCATTAGCCTGCATTTGAATTGTTAGGAAATTCATGCTTCTGCTTTTTGGAAAAAAGGCTGAAAGGAGAATTGCTTATCTGTTGTGCTGAAACTTTTTGCTGTGGCGAATATGGCTAGATTTGAAATCTCTGAATATCTGTTTTTAAGCCTTCAGAGGCTTGCTTTGATTCTTGCAACATTCTCTCAGAGGCCTTTCTGCATTGTGCAATCACTTATTTTATATTTGAGGCAATTTAATGTTACTATGAGGATTGAAATTCTCATTGCAAACTTCGAGTAGTTAGCTATGATTTATTCATTTCTATTTTGTTTGTGTTTTCTGAAATACATAATGCTAATTTCTTAGCAGTATTCTGTGTCTCTATCTGCAATTCAGTTGGTATGACTAGAATGTGATTTAAAGGCTGTAGGTGTTCCAAGTTTTCCTACGCCTTGTATTCATCATGCCACAGTACTGCAGAGTTGTTAATGTATTTAAGTTCCTTAATGTACCAAAGCTGCAACGATAAGGGCTATAGGAAGATTTGGGAACAAATGAATAGTTTTGAATTCAGTCTGTATTTTTGTCCTGTGTAAATGGGCTTACAGACCACCACTGAGTGATGAAGATAAATCAAAGAGTTGGCTAATTTTTATGTTACTTTCATGTGATACAGTAGGGTTCTGGAAGGAGAAAGGAAGTGAATTAAACAATCTTTTAATTAAAATTCTACATCAAGCAAAATATGCATTCTCTTTCAGCAGAGATGATGATATGCAATTATCATTTTTGAATTATTTTAATAGTTATTTTCATTTGTTTCATTGTAGCCCATCATTTCTTTTTTTCCTTCTACGTAATTTGTTTTACCTTGACTCAAAGTTGTTGGTAAATTTAGACAGTGAACTCAAGAGTCTAAATCCCAGAGTTAAGGTCATATTAGTGATCAAATGAAAACCCTAATTCTTGTTTTGAAAGCTCACTGTGTAAATATTGGAACTATTCACAAGTGTGTCTTTTACGGTCATGAGTGCCTTGGAATGATTTCTCTTGCTTCAGATATTTCAGATGCAGAACAAAAATTTCAGATCAAGCCAAAACTAGCACTTACTCCTCCCTCAACAGTTTTTCTTTTGCTTTCTTTTTCCATTCTCTTAATCTGTTGTGGCTTCTTAATGTATAGATGCTCCTTGTCATAGTAGCACCACTTTGTAATGGTGCCACTAGTGGAATGAAATAATTTTTTACAAATGTACATGAACCTGAAACTTTGGTGGTCAGTTAACAGCTTCCCTGTGCACAAGAGTCTTCCATTATGCATCCATGTGAGTGACTAAGCCAATAAATAAACACAGAAGCTGCATGGCTTTTGTCAGTGCTTTGTTTTCAGACACTCTTGCTGTCGATATATGATGAAAAGTATAATGAAGAGAGCAGTTAGAGAAGATGTTCTTCCAACTGTTTGGACTTTCTACAACAATATACTCAATGCTTGTCTTCTGGACACATCTTGATGCTTTGTGTGGGTGTTTATATTGGCATTCTAGTTCAGATGACTAGTGCATTTCTTAAAGCAATTTCCCATCTTTTCAAGTTCTGCTGCTTTGGTTTACATCAGCAGTCCAGTATATGAGATGGGTTCCTTTCTGCTGAAACTAAACAAGCAGATTGGCTGCTAATAGGTATTCAGCAGACAAGACTAGGATAGTCCAGAGGAAAACCCTGGAAATGTTTATGATGTGGTGCTGAGGTCCTTAGTGCCAATTCTTCTGTTGCATTAAACAAAGGTAATGTTGCATTTTTTCATGCATGCACGTAATAAAACTAATTTTGCAGGCACCTTATCTTTATGCTGAGTGGTATCTCATCCCATAAAATAAAACTGAAGTAATGCAGTGTTTTTAAAACTCACAAGAGGGTATAAGCTTCTGATGTTTCTCAAAAGGTGAAGCACTCTGGTCCAGAATTGCTGTCTGCCCCAGGATGATGGTCAGTGCAAACAATCACAAGATCCTCTTCAGCACCTCCTGTCAGGAAGGTGTCATTGCCATAAAAAAAGCTCTTATCCAGAGGTGTTGACATCTCTGAGTAGCTGGTGACACCCCTGTGTTGTTGGACAGAATATTTTCACACTATGTGTGTTACAGTTTTTATGTGCTGCCGTGGCTCACTGATAGCCAGTGGTTTTTGGGTTACAAGTGTTAGCGTATTGTATTCTTACATACACTTACTCTTTACCTATGCCAACTGTTCTCTCAAAAAGACTAAGTTTGTCTTCTGTTAACTCTTTGGCACCTTTGGTACATGCTTGCCCCACTCCCCTGTTTTATTTCAATCATATTATATTAGAGATGTACATGGAAATTGAGAAATCTAAAAGGAGAAATTAAGCTTATTTTGTAGGACTCTGCCTAAGATTTTTATTTTTCTGATTTAGAAAGCTCCTCTTGCGTTTTGAAATAGTCCAGGTTGAGGACACTGCTCTCCTTTATTATAGAAAGCTTAATTCAGTCTCTCTGGGAAAATCCAGAAACAATTTTTCTTGCTTACAAGTGTGCCAAAAATTGTATAAATTTGCAAATGATTATTTTTCCCTCTTGGGGCATAACTTAAGAGTAGATTGTCAGTTTTTGCAGAACCTCATAAATCTTCTTACTCTACAGTGAAAAGAATAGGTAGTCATTAAAAAAAAAAAGCCCCACAACTTAGTCATCTGTTCAGCAGAACAGCTTTTTATGTTTTATTTACAATATATAATTCTTGCTTTAACAGACTTGGTCTCATCTGTGAAGAGATTTTCAGCATTGAGGCTTTACATGTAAATGTCAGAAGAACTTAAAACAGATGTACTGTATTTCCTATTTTTAAGCATGATACAGTCCTATATTTTCCATGCATTGTATAAGTTTCTAGTAGAGAGAAACCAATGGTATCAAAGTTACTGGACATCCGGTATCACCGCACAATGTAAGCTAAAGTTGCCATTTATATTAAATAGAATTCTTTAGATTGAAGCTCAAAACAAATGGTTGCAAATATGATACATCTTATCTTGAATAGGTGAATGCTCTCGCTTTTACTTTTGAATCCACTCTCTCAAAGTGTCCCAGGGTGGTTTTAATTTCTGTTACTGTTTAATTTCATTGAGTGAAGTTTGTAATGGGGCAAAGTATTTGCACCACATTGTCCTGTTTTGCTTTTCATTTTTGTGTTTGGCTACTTCACATTATTCATTTTCATCAATGTAGTCGCTTAACCTAGGTATTCAAATTTCAAATTCTACTTGTATAAGAATTGAAATTTGGAAATGCAGTGCTAGGTGTGCATGTATTAGCATGATGTGAAAATTTCATGTTTGGGAAAGTAATTAACTGGAAGACAGCATGTGGTGAGGTTGCCAAAGCATATGGTGGTGTGCACAATAGTTTTTCTAAAGGTGTCCATTATAAATGCAGTCATTCATCACCCTGAAGTCTGGCAAATTCAAAGGCCACCAGGTGATGAGCTCTCAAATGTTCTCTGTCATCCTTGAAAGACAACAGAGATGACCTAGTGCCCAGTGAGTAAGAAAAGGCAAGTGCTATGCTCATCTTCAAAAAAGGCCTAAAAATACAACATGAAGAACTACAGGCCAGTCAGTACTGTGATCTGTGGGGGAAATTATGGAACAAACCGTCTTGGAACATATTTTTAGACACAAGGAGGGAAGGAGTTGCCTGAAAATGCATTTCTGCCTCACTGAAATTTTTGCTTTATCAGTGGAGTTGCTCTAAACATCCTGTCTTACTGCGTTCAGGAAGCTATTATATAAAAATGCTGCATCCATTATGGATACATTACTTATCCAGAAGTTAGAGATGTGAGGTAACTGTTTTTATGATGCATGTGGTAATTTTATACTAATATGAAAGGTAATCCCTGTATTGCACATTGATTGCATCTTTGTGCACAGACCAGTGGTTTTTAATTTCCGTAGGTATATCCTTTGAATTGTGAAGATGTGAAAGACAGATGTCATCTAATGATATGATTTAAAAAATAGATTCAACTAACAAGGCAAACTATTGCCAAATAAAATCAGATACTTGGGGGAAAACCCCACTCTGTATTGCATCTCAAATAGAAGTGTGCTGAGGTTGCAGTGTCTGTTACCATAGACCATGGAATGTTCATCCCTAGAGTCACTCGTTGTGCTAGTACAGTAAATTAATAAAATTTTCCACCTGATGTAGCAAAAGCCAATATCTAGAACTGTCTAGTAGCAGGTAAATTTTCCTGCTTACTTGTTTAGCTTCTGTTTTTTTTGTTAAGGCAGTTACTCTCTACAACTCCTCCTTTATCAAATAAAACCTTAATGATCGTCCTTAAATGCTTAACTGGAGTACAAGATGCACTATTAGGAAAATAAAAATTTGTTTTCAGTCTTTTGTGGCTATAGACAGAGCCAATAACTAGTTAAAGTTACACTGTGCCACCTCTTGAAAACCTATTTTTTGTTGCATGAATTTACAATTGTATAACATTTTTCTCAAAGATGAGTTAAGCAAGACTGTCCCCACTTTTTTTTTGTTTGGTTGACTTTTTCCTTTTTCCATTTTTTAATTTCAGTGGTAAAGATATGTACAGGTTGCCCAGGATAAAACCAGCTTCATTGGCAGTGGCACTTCTGTTTTCTTTGAGAAACTAGGGGGTAACATATGCAACTGCTTCTGACTGCAGAGCTGATGGAAGCTCAATCTGGGTAAAATCAAGATGTTGCTGAAGCAATCAAAAATGATAGATGTGGGACTTTTTGATTTACTGTGCCTTTTAGTTATTCAAGTTCCCAGTCTAAGTAAATCACAAATTTCTGCCAAAGTTGGGGAGCTGCAGCTCCTTGTTTTGTTTAGTTTCTCTGCTTTGTGAGCTAGAAATATGAAGTTGTCTGGTCACTTATAGTTTTGTGAAATCCAGTATGAATTAGTTTAAGTAATTGCTGAATAAACAATGTCTACATAAGTGATGTAAAATTCAGATTCTTCTTCTGGAGACAGTAGTGCTTTGCATGTAGTTTCCAGATGAGAACAAATTATTTTACAACTTAGAAATCAAGCGACTGTAGTGCCTTCATGCTTCACCATGATATGTCAGAACTTCAGCATCCTTTAACCAATGACATACTGAAATAATCTTATTAAGACTGCAGAAATGATGAAGGAATCAATCAAGACTGAGACCTTGCTATGCCATATTGTATTAATATGCTCTTTACTTCAAACAACATGTAGTCTAAATGAGGAAAAACAGATGTGGACTTAGGGTTATGAAGCACAGCAGAAGACAGGAAAAATGGCTGGCACAAGTGTCATTGACATGGCATTATCTTGTTAGGGATGCAGTTGTGAAAGTTCAGTTTAAATTAGAAAGAATGGGCTTAAAGAATGAGCTTTAAATTAAAGAGTGAGGGAATCCTAGGCAGTGAGAAGAGTGAGTGCTGCTGGCGGAGAAGTAAGCAGAAAAAAGCAAATGTGGAAGAAGGGGGAAGGTTGGAGGGAACACTTGGTGCAAAATGGAGATGATCTGGTGAACTCTGAGCATTTTCAGTGTGCTAAGAGTGTTTTGGTTGCTCTTTAAATCTATCCCTACTGCCTGGCATCTGTCCCACTCCTCCCCCAGCAGCATGCTGGGGAGTGCTAGGGTATCATTTGGGATCCTGTTTCCCAAGGACATGAGGGAGTCCCCAGCCAAGTTCTGCACCCCACAGCCTCTGCCAGACCTTTCTCCCCTCCTTGCCAAGCACAGAAGTCCCCAATTTAGCTCCTCCTGCAACTCCTCCAACCATCTGGAGTCCATGCCTCCTTCAGAGCAGTAGAACTAAAGCACGAAATCTATGAATGGGGTATATTTGCATTAGTTGAGACTCTGTTGTCTTTTTTTTTTAGATTCTAATTAGTATTTGTATATCCATGTATCTTCAGGAAAATAATGTAAATAAAGTTGAATGTTTAATATAGTCCTTTATGCTATTCTGAAATACCTTTAAAGAAACTTTTTAGAAGTCTTAAAATACTTCGGGTCTTAAAAGCATTCATACTGGAAAAAAATCTAAAATTTGAAATGTGTAACTTGTGGAGGAGGGAACAGGGTGGCATTTAAATGATGGTGTATCCTTTCCCTTTTTGAAAGAACCAAAGCACAGTGCATCTTTAATGTTGATAATTCCTCATTAAAAACCTTAACTTGCTGAAGGATTGCCTCTTTCTTTCAGATGTGTTAGAATTCATATTAGCACTACTTTGCCCTTGTTTCTGAATTATTTTAATGACGGCAGCCGCTCCGTCAAGTTGTCTGTCAAGATGTGGGTGGCAAGCTATTACTTCACTTCATAAATCATAATTTACAGGGGGTTTTATATCCATCTTGGGGATAAACACTTTATGCTTTGTGTTTTCAGCAGCAATATAAAATGTAATTGATACTTGAAGCAATATGTTAGAAATATGGACAGAGAAAGCCAGGAGAGAAAAATCACAAATGTTTAGTTTTTCTGTGGGTTGGTCTGCATACTGAGCATTTTTTCCATCTGATTTCATATTCTTAGCACTTCAACAGAGGATGATGATGAATTGCATTTACATGATTGCTGCCTGTAGGTTACTATAAGGATGTTTAGTTACAGACAGTCAACAGACTCAACAGGGTTATTTTGTACCATTTCTCATGCTGCTAAATAAACTTATCACTTTGTACTATTGTCTTCCAGATTCATGAAAAACTGCATTATTATGAAAAACAGAACCCAGTGCCCATACTCCATGGTGCAGCAGCCTTGGCAGATGATGTAAGTGTCCCCTGCTGAGATCACTGGTACCAAGTCTCCCAAAAAACTGTCTGCAAGCAGAACTCTTCATAGTGCAAACATATGAATGTAATCCTCTGAGCTGAAATCATAAGAAGCTGCAAAGGTTTCCAAAGGTTCTGTCATCGCTGGGCTTGTTGCTGATACTACTTTGATTTTTATTCACGTGCATGTTATAAAAACATTGCCTTTAGATAGCTTCTTGTTCTGCTTTTAGTAACCAAGCAATAAAAATTACAGGTTAAAACTCTACTGGGAGGGGAAAAGCTGTCAACTATTACTGTTTTGAGAAAGTCACAGACAAGAGGAATGCTTTGGAAAAATAAAGACAAATGAGATAGCAGCACTGCTGACAGAACATGAGAAACGACAAATAATATTACAGAAATGAAGCATATGAAATGCCTAGGATGGAAGCTTGTTAAAAAAATCAAAACTATTTAAGAAAAAGTAAAGTAGTGATTTATTGATATTGGAGCTTTCCAAATTACCTTCATAACCAAAAAATAAATTGTAAAAGTGGTCAGCATTGATGGAGTAGTTAATTTCCTGTTACTGTAATTTTTATTTTCAAGAAAAAAAGTCCAACCTGCCATTTCTTGCTATTTGGTTAATTCTAGGATTCAGATGAATTGTGAACACACCTGTATAAACTGTGACTGAACCCGAGGTAGGGCAGAATAGAGAAATGTTTAATAAACTGTGGTTTAGGTGAAATCCAGAAATCTTTGTTGCAGTTGATGATGTCAGGTTGCTTTTTGGAAAAGGCAATATGTATTAGGATCCATTTCAAATACAGCATGTTTGAAACTTCACATGCTTTGTAGATGTTTTAAAATCTTAACTATCTATTTATATAATTAACAGATTTTGGATTTTAAATTTTACAAATTATTAAATGTCGTGAATTGAGATTGGTAGCATTTTAACAAAAAAAATTAAACTTATTTGAAGACGATTGTGAAAAGGATACACGGTAATTTAATCATGTTTCAGTAGGAGGAGAGTCATATCCTGTAACATACCAACTATAATAATACATTAGCCTTGACATCAGGCATATATTAGTAGTATTTTTTTAACCTTCGTGTAGCTTTGAATAATGTTGATAGTAATTTTGAAAATTAGAAAGTTGGTTGAAATTCTCTTCATTAAGTTCTTGCTGACATATTAATAATCCTTGCTAATATTTGTGTTATGGATCTCTGGGCTAAAATTTTTAATAAAAATAATTTCTTATTTTTGGATGCAAAACTTAGTTTTTGATACTTTCAGAAATGCTGAGCAATCTCATTCTTTGTTCAGACCCATTTAAAATGTATAGTTTTGGAAATCCCCAAATTAAAGTACTCTGTCACTCCTCAGTTGAGACAGGTTGGGGCTTTTAACCCTATGAATGTATTACTATGTACATATGGTAGTATTTTCAAGTGTACGTGTTGGGACACAATTGTCACTAGACATCTATCTACTTTATACGTACACCTTCTTTTTAATAGATACTCTTGCTGGTTCTTCATTAATTATGTGTAGCTGAACTGCCAGTTTTTTGGGCACTGTCCTGTAGGGTAAGGATGTCCTTTGGTGGCTGAAGTCAGGCTAGCACACTGCAGGATTTTCTGTGTTTTGATAGCTATCAGCAAATTTTGATGAAGCAAATTTACATGCAGTGGGCTTTGTAACTCCAAAACTCGTGAAGCTTCAGGATTAAAGTGCTATTCGGTTTTTGGCATGTTTGTCTGACTGGTTGTCAACTTCAGGGATTGAAGAGCATGTTGATATTATAAAACACACTTTCATTTCAATAGGCTTTAAATTAATGTTTTCTCTTCCTACTGATAGTAACTGTTCTGTAGTTAAAGAAGGAGATATTAGCAAGTAGATATTTCCTGCTTGATTTAAAACCCAAATCTGAGGTGCTGCTATCATAATAAAACTGTTTAAGGACTGTGTTTTTATTCTTGTGTTATTTTTAAAAGCATTTTTAGAAGTAACTATTGTGGCAAGGCTTTTCTAAACATTTTCATATTCCTGGCTGCCATAGCTTCTCTTTCCTCTCCCACAAGGACTTTTAGGCTGAATTTCCCATCAGACATTCTGTCTGCCTCTTATTTTGGAGCAGCAGTGTCTGACGTAAGGCTCAACGATTTCAATCGAATTATCTAAATACCTGTCCTGGTTCCAGCCAGGACAGGGTTAATTTTTTGCTCTAGTTGGGAGAGGGCATGGTTAGGACATGGGGGTTGTTCCATACCACCTCATGTCATTTCAGCGTTCCTTCGTGAAAGGGACTCTTCTGGGAAGAAAGGCTTTGTTCCGATGAAGAAAACAGGCTGGAAGGAGCCATCCAGTATTGTCTATTATCAGGGAGTTTTTCCATATGAATAATTTCTTTTCTTACACCTTTTGTTATTAGTATTGTTGCTATTACTTATTCAGTAATAGTATATACATCTAATGTAGTACATTTTCTTATCTTATGGCTGTTTCCAGTAAATTGTTCTTATCTCATCCTGTGATCTTTGCCTTTTGTGCCTTCAGTTGGAGGGGGAAGGGAAAGTGGTGCATAGTTTTAGTGGGAGTACTAAATTGGAGAATTAGTTTAGCATTAGCATTCCTAAACCATGACAAGACCACTGGAAGGATAGGTATGTACAGCAAATAAGGCCTCAAGGTTGTTAGAAACTGTTCTGACAAAAGAAGTTTCAGAACTTTCTCCAGAAGCTTTAAAGACCAGTCCCTGGTGCTCCCCACCTTGCCAGCCTCACTCCACATCTGGCCCTCTCCCTTGCTTTTCTTCCCTTCTCTGCAGTGGCAGCTAAAGAGCTTGTTGAAATGTTATAGTTCCCTCAAGAGATCATAGAGGAGGTTTTCAGACAGCTTTTCCTGCAGTCTTTAGCATAGGAGGAGATCTCACGGTGTCAGTGTGTCCAGAGTATGTCATGTACTGCTGCTGGTAGCTGTTTCTAATCTCAGCACTTTAACAACAACAACAACAACAACAACAACAACAACAACAACAAGTCCAGTCTAAAATAGCTGAGGTGATATCTGTTTGCTAATCTGAAAACACAACTTTGTCTTCAATCTTTGTTTTCCCCCTCTTCTATCACAAGGTATTAAATGTGCCTAAAACTTTCATGAAAATATTTGGAAAATTGTATAAATCACATGAAGACAAGTTTTAAATTATTTTATCTCTGAAAAATATTTTCTAAATTATAAGATTAAATTTCTGTCAAAGCAGTAATGAAGTATTTTTTCTTACTCTTCTAAACCTTATGTATGTGTATTTGCATTTGCACCACCAAAGCAAAAGCCAGTTCTGCTGGAGTTAATACTTGTGCACAGTTCATCTGAGAGAGAAATGCGGAAATTGTCATTCTGCTGAGAGGTTTCTTGTCTTCATCAGTGAAACACAAATGAATAGATTTTATTCTCCAGTGACGAGCAGTATAATCTAAAGAATGAAAAGAGAATCAAGGGTAACCCATGCCATATACCTGCTGTCATTCCTATCACAGAATATTTTCAGCTTTGCAGGGCTTTTCCATAAAACATGCAGACTCAGTTGCAGTCAGATTACCTCAATATTTGGCTTTGTGTCTAAAAATATTTCATTCTAACCTTTCCTACAGAGATTGTTTTCTAATCTTTTGGTATTAAGACACAAATATTGTTAGTATTAGCACCGAGGTACTTGCTGGATGTTTTTAGCTATGAATTATAATTAAAAGTCTGTAGGAGAGTAGGTGATGAATTTTTGTTACTCTGTTTAATTTGAAGATTAAAAGAAAAATAGGTATTGAAACCATGTCTGATGTCTATAACGGCTTCTTCAAATAGATTTGTCTATTATATATAATTATGCAAAATATATATCTATCCATTTATATCTTGAAAATGTATACAAAATGAAAGTACAAATTTAAAATTAGGTTAGACAAATAAAATTACTTGCTGCAAATAGCCAGTCTTTGAGACATTTTTATGATACTGATTTAATGCAAAGAAAGCAAGTGATTATCTGAAATCACATTTTGCATTATAAGGCATGTAGGTTCAGAATTTCAAACCAAAGTTCAGTGTTGTGAAATGTATTTTAGCTTTTCCTTCTTCTGGAAAAATAGTTTGAGTCTAAAATCCTGCAGTAAAATAGGCCTCTTGAGTCCAAATTAGTTGAGAATGGCATGATAAGAAAAACCCAAGAAGTGAGCCAAATAGCCATGGGATTAAAAGTTAGACTGCTGCTCTATTGTTCACCATGCCACAATTTTGTAGTATAACCAAATATAAATTACTGATCTTGTTGCTAGGACATAGTTTGTGCATTTTACAGGCTTGAATTGCTGATGACCTGTTATAAATTATATTATGATTAACCCGCTTCACATTTAACAAGCTCCTTCCAGTGTACGTGTAAACATAATAAAAGGTTCAGATTGCTTGCACTGTAGGGGCACTTTGCTTTCTTATCCCAGTCCTAAACAGCACAGCTACTGTGGGTTTTTGGAAGCAGTATGGATTTCACCACCTCATTCGAAACTGTTTTTTATAGACAGTGTCAAAGTTTGATCCAGTCATTTTTACAAGCAGTTCTTTGTCTGCATGCAAAGGACCATTCACTTAAATGAAGTGCTGGGATTTGCCCCCTTTGCTGTAAATCAGAATGTGATCTGGCTGCACCCTTGCCAGAAATGATTACTTGTGTTAAACTGAGCCAAAAGGCCTGGCTTAAATCTGGTCCACTGAGGGCCAGAAACAGAAGCACTGTGATTGATGGTGTTTTCCTTCATGCTGGCTTCTGTTTGAACATGCTGGAAAGCAGTAACCTTGAACAAGATAGATTCTGGGTTGTCACTGATGCACTGGGTAAAACAACGCTTTGCTAATGGTCTTTGTGTTGATTCCATCTCCCACCCAGCTGGCTGAGGAGCTGCAGAGCAAACCACTGAGCAGTGAGATTAGAGAGCTGTTGAAACTCCTTGCAAAACCCAATCTCAAGGTGAGGATGAGCTGCACCTGCAAAGTGCCTTCTGTGTGGGTGTGTGCATCTGCTTCCTTGGGCTGGGTGCGGGTTTGTCTGCTTTAACAAGTACTATATAAGTATGTATGTAGTGTTAATCAGAAATACTTGTGATGAAGAAACACATTAAATGTTGCCTATAAATTATTATACTTGTACTTATAAAAAGAATTACTTGCAAGGAATATTCAAAAAAGTAGATACTTAATTTTCTTTTTCTTTTGCTGTCTTTTAATGCATGTGCTTCATAAATTTGTTACAACCGTGCTTTTACTAAAAGGTTGTCAGTCATATTGATTTAACTGCATCACGCATAAGGAGTGCAACCTGGTACTTGGGACAAAATTCATGATGGGTAATGTTTTTAAAAACATCTAATTTTGAAAACTTCTTGTAAAACTCCTGAGGTTCTGTGTGGTGTTTTTGAGGAACTTGATACCTCTTATCTGACAGTAGACTATAGAACCGTTGAATCATTGAGGTTGGATGGAGGCTGTCTGGTTCAACATGCTGCTCAAAGCAGGGTCAACACTGAGTTCAGGGCTTTCTCCCATTAGGTCTTGGAAATAAATGCCTGGGAACAGACATTGTGCAAATACTCTGTGTGGCCTCTTCCAATTCCTAATCACCCTCCTAGTGAAAACTGTTTCCTTATATCCAGTCAGAACTTCTTCTGTGTATCATTGTTGATGCACAGAATCATATTATTTTTTTCCATTGTTAAGAGAAATAAGACCTTAGTGCTTTAGACGCATATTGCAATGGTAATTAAATGCAGCAGTTGATAAGTTGAAATGAAAACTGCGGAGTGGAACGAGCTCCTTTCAAGACAGTTGCTCTTTTGTCTTACGTGTAAGACACTGATCTCAAAACCTGAGAAACTACGGTATCTTCAAAGTGCTACAGAATTTTAAAGATCAATTACACCTGCTTTTTGAAGATTTTTGCACTGTTGTTTTTTTCATAGTTTGTAAAGTGACAAGCTGTTTTTCTTTGAAGGGGTAAGTAATGCCAATGGCATATTAGAAGAGGAATTGTCGGTGCATGAAATTGCAGATATCTTAAGCTTCACTGTTGGTATTTCCTTAGTGACTGTCCATGTGTGCTTCATACTTCTGAAGCTTTGGTGGGTTGAATCTGAAGACAGCTCATGTGCCACTACTGCGTCTCTCCCTCTCCTTTTCTTGCTTTCTATCACTCATTCCCTCACGCACTTATTCTCGCTGTCTGTTCCTTGGTAGCAGTGAAAGGCAATGTGATAATCTTAGTGGGATTTCAGGGAAACAAGTGCCTTCCCCTCAGAGTGTGATTGAAATGTGATTGAACATAATAATGTGATTGAACAACTGCAGTAACTTAGCAAATGTCTTTCTTGGCTGCAGGGGAATATGGCCAGCTGCAGGGCACCAAGCCCTTTGCATGGCCAGACTGCCTAATCCTGCACAAGGTGCATGTTTCTCTGCCCTGCAGGAGCCTTGCAGGTGTTCATGTGAGGTAGGGGTAAGAACTGGCAGTATGCAAGGTACTTTTACTAGTCAATTATCTTCTCCCCCTGCCATGTCATGGCAAACATGCCTGAGAGAGATGGTAAATTATCACTGCTCCCTCCTCTGTCATGTTGACCAGGTGACTGGACTGCTTTCAGCCAGAGGCTGTAGTTTAAATTCTTCTGTTGATCTCCCCTTCTCTCTTTTGGACAGAAAAGGAAAGGAGGGACATTTCTGGGACTTTGTACTTCCAGTTTCTCCCCAGAGATGTTCTAGTCCCTTCTGTTGTATCTGAGTTGATGCCGTACATTGCGTAAGTTTTTCTAGCCCTTTGCTATTAGGTTTATGGCTACAGAGGGTTTCTTTGTTATATTCGAGATTACTGGGACAAAATGATGGCTAGAACAGCTCTTTTTCACGCACCTGAAATTACTTGGGATAGTTGATCTATCTTTTCCAATGATGTTCCATAGACTTTTTCTAAAAACATATATGGCTTAATTTGGGATTGACTTAAGGTGGCTGTACATTACTTTGCAGGGGAAACTTTTCTCTCCTGACCGGATTTATAACTGCAGTGTTAGCTGGAGCCAGGAGAGCTTCCACTTTCCCACAGCTCTGCTCTAATGTTTATGGCATGGTGAAGGATGGTTAGGATTAGTTTATTGCACTGCCTCACTGCCTCCACAATTCTGACAGCCTAAGGGGACAGGTCTAGCAAGGTGTTTATAACTTCACAGGTTTGCTTAGTGGGCCAAAGAAGGCTGGGAGAGGTTTCTAATCATGTCTGATTAGATAAATATTTCTATATTTTAATTCTGTATTACAAAATTCTTTTGCTGAATTTATTTCTGCGTGTTTGCATCTGATGAGTAAAACTGAGACAAGTTTGTGGTGCTCATCATTTTCATCCACAGAGAAGTTTTCTAAAGAAGAAGGTAGTTTCTCTGAGGCAGTTAGATTTATCAGACCTGAGGTTTTCAAAATGTCCTAAAAGTAATTCCAAGGTTTTCTCAGGTGCATTTTCTTTTGAAAAGAAAAATAAATTGGGTATTTCTAGTGTTCTAAAAACTGCATGAAGTATCCAGTTACAGAGTAGGTTTTTTTTCCCTGCTCTCAAATGTGGCATCACTTACCATAATTAAATGAACTAATAATGGTTGTGGTTTATCTTTTCTGATTAAAACAGAACTCTGGAAGTAAAACAGAGCACGTAGCTCTGGGAAATCAAGTGAATTTATTTAACTGTGTGTTAGACATTTCGTTTGTGTTATGGATTTTAAATATAATTGTGGAGCCCCATGGATACAGGCCAGGCACACTTATTATTTTTAATTTCTAGCACCGAATGAGGACTTAGAGTTTGCATTCTTTAATCTTGCTTTACCTTGTTAAAGATATCAAGAAACAGAGTAGTGTTTCCATACGCTAGAACCTGAATCCAGTTGAATACTGTGTTTTATTTTTAAGCAGACCAGAAATTAGCTCTTTGAAATAGAATAACCTGAGTTGAAATGGACACACAAGGATCATCAAAGTCCAACTCCTGGCCCTCCACAGGACACCCAAAGAATCACACCATGAGCCAGACAGCATTGACCAAATACATTCAACTGTCAGGCTTGGTGCTGTGACCACTTCCATAGGGAGCCTGTTCCAGTGCCCAAGCACCCTCTGGTACCCAACCTAAACCTCCCCTGACACACCTTCAGGACATTCCCTCGGATCCTGTCACTGGTCACCACATAGAAAAGACCAGTGTCTGTCCCTCTTCTTCCCCTCATGAGGAAGATGTTGACTGCAGTGAGGTCTCCTCTCAGTCTCCTCCAGGCTGAACAGACCAAGTTCATCCACTCCCTACATGGCTTCACCTCCAGACCTTTCACTGGACAGAAACTGCACTTTAGGATATCTAAAATACATTTGCAGAGAGCAGGGCAGGCAGACCCAAGCCTGATCTGCTGGCGTTTCAAATCACCCAAACGCATCCTCGCTTAGGTCCAAACACCATTCTCACCAGAGCTACGCAGCACTGCCCTCAGGCTGGCCTGACCGTAAGTATATATGTGTGTGTAAATATATATATATATACAAATATATATGGTTTTTTATCTTCAAGGTATACATTTTGTTGCAGTTTAATAAAACTAACCAAACAAAATGCCTGTGCACCTCACACACAAACACAACAATGTAAGTTTCAATACATTTAGTTCTGGTTATTTGCCATCAGTTTAACTTTGACATGTTAAATTCTTAAGCTGTTTTTTAACATGAAGACTAGAATATATGGTTGGGTTATAGATGAGGAAACAGTATTTCTGATTTAAGAGAAGACACTCCTGTGAGTGCTTTGTACAAAATATAAATAACATAAAGAAATATGTATTCTCATCTTTAATGGTTTGTAATTTGGCAAAATTAAATGAATTTATGTGACAGCAAAAAAGAATGTCTTTAAAGAGGAGAGATGTACAGAATTCCGAAAATAATGACAAAAATTTTAAAAATTATGATGCATCACCAGTGCAACTGAGAGAGATGTCTTTATAGAAGTTTGGGTTTTTTATGAATCTGGAAGTACTGCTGTTGAGAGCACTGTCTTGGGGTGACCGCAGGGAGATCTGATTGTTGGGTGAAAACCACCTATAATGTGGAATACCTATATGCTGCTGCTTGTTGAACGTCACTCCTACTGTTTGTACATAGCTGTATATATATATATATATATATATATATATATATATATATATATATATATATATATATATATATATATATATATATATATATATATATATATATATATATATGTATGTATGTATGTATTAATGTGTGTGTAGAGTTAGAATATATTAGTTTGGACATTGAGCTGACCATACGGGATAAAGAGTGGAATGTCTTGGAGTGACTTTATGATGTTATATCCCCTATCGCTGCCCTATGCCCAGACATGAATCTTGTGACTTTCTGTGCCTTTAAAACTGAGTGCGAGAGAAAGGAAAAAAAGCCAGGCGAACTTATCAAAGCAGTTTTGTGTTCAAGGACACAGCTACAAACTCCTCTGTGTGCTCCTGCGGCGGCA